>JASCZI010242086.1:0-20167 GCA_036250425.1 Stylosanthes scabra | reverse complement strand
AAATCTATTCTTATTCAGAAATGACTACACTGAACGTTAGAAATATTACCTTCTTCCTCGAAAGAGTGATCCGTGGAGACATAATCTCTGTTGGTGGCTGAGCATAGTTTTTCCCTCTATACATTATTATTGTGTTATCTTCATGGATGTCAAGTACTATCCCTCCAGTCAGTCTTGCCAGCTCTTTTGCAATCTCCTTGACCTCCTCTGGTGAAAATGTCTTCACCACTACCTGCAAAGTCTGATGCTTTTTCCAATGCAGATGCATGTTCAATATCACACCTTGGTAAATTCCTCGTCTTCCAACAGGCACATAATTTTTGCATTTGAGGCCCATCTTTAAGAAGAAGAAATGCTCTTCTGGCGTCAATATCTCAGGATCATGGGTCGCTTCCGATGATTCTGCAGGTTCAATCTTCTTCAAGGCTTCACAGAGTCTCTCTTCTTTTTTCCGAGCCTAGAATAGTGAATTAAGTATCAAGAACTCACTAACTGGTATTATAGACATAAAAGACATCACAATAAACTAAAACTATAGGCGTCAAATGCAAAAGCTATCTCACTCTTGAGAAAAGTAAACATGGAAAAGAAAGAATATGTTTCATACTACTTGTAAACTAAAACAGTAAAAACAATTGACTCATGCAGGTTAGAAAAACAGAATTTACCTTCAACAATTTATATAACAGTTTCTCCTCTGTTGTCATCCTCTCATACTCTTTCTTCTTCTTATATCTAAAGTACTTTAGCCATCTAACAACTGCTCTTTTCCCCTTCAGTTTTTTTCTCTTTACTTTGGCATTACCAGTTCCATCAGTATTCGACGATTTTTCAGAATCCTGGCATGGTTCTATGACCTTATCATTATACTTCAGATATGGACTTGAATGAAAGCTTGTGAAGCCCAAGAAAGGATGTGCTTTTACATCATAGTGGTGAAAAGTAGGTTGCTGGCCACAAACTTTGCATATAACATTGTTCAAGCTATTGCAGTGTTAGTCAATGTACAAGCAAATAAATATGCCTAAAATTTTGGCTTATCATATGAGATTACAGCTAACTGAAGAAAGTTGGAATCTTTATACATATTTCCCCATTCAAACAATGTCAAGTAGAAAAAAATGTACACAAATCATAGAAAATGGCAAAGATATGGGAGATAACTATTCATTTCACATCTTTTTTGTCTAACAATAAATTTTTCCATGAGAGAGGAGTACCTGGAACTGCTGGAGAGGAGAGGCGTGAGAGTGAGAAGCCAAGACTTAGAGTAGAGATTCTTGCGCAATTGAACTTTAGCAAGAGCCAGTGATGATGCTAAAACCCTTCCCACCATTTCTATTTCTCTGAATTTTGCAGGGTGTGTATTGAACTACTGATCAATTTTCAGGGGCGTGTTGCAAAGTTAAAAAGGAACCAATTTGCAATCCTTGGCGCAGTGAAATTTGTTGTTGATGAATAAAAAAAAATGAAAAATCACTACTTGATTATAACTCTACAACTCAAGACAAAAAAAATAAAATGGCTTGTTTTGCTGACACATTTCCTCAAACAGGTTGTGGGCAAACACGATAGAAGAGAGAGATTATTCTTTCCTAGACGGCGCCACCGTTATCCGGCGGTAGTGGAAGCAGCTCCGACAGGATGAAACACCTTAGCGGTGGTCGGAGACTTGGCTCTGTGACAGTGTAGTTAGTGCTTCTCCTGCGTCACTCTGACTATAACGTATTTGTAACTGGGTTTAGGGTTTATCTACTTCGGAAAATTATTAATAATACTAAATAAATTTTCAATTCCCTAAAATATAAAAAATTGGAACTCATTTGATAATTAAACCTTTTTAGAAAATTATAATATTGGACTAAAATGGCAAAAAAATTGTTTTTCTTTCTCCCTTATTCAAGTGATCAAAAAAAGAAAAATGAAAACAATCTTGTTATGTTTGTTCTACTCTTACATTTTTTTTGGAAACTTCCATAAAGTAAAGCTAGATTCATATAAATTTCAAAAAGTCTTATACATCTTTGACCATCATCAAAATTGTGGAAATTTATTTAGTTATTTGGTCGAAAATCATGTGAAGTTGATAATTAAATACTGGTAAATTACAATTTAATAAAACATATTAAACTATCTTACGACTCATATGAAGTTGATAATTGAATACTGTTGCAATTTAATCAAATATATCACTCTATCTTAGATTCTCATGTGAAACTGCAAGTTTCCATCCATTTATTTATGAGAAAAGATAGTATTTATTTGTTTGGTAGTTAGTATCAGGAATTTCAGTCACTTAAATTTTTGTAACTAAGAAATAATTTTTCTTAGAAGGTATCATGTTTTAATAACAATCAGAAGTCGTAATAAACCCTATGAAATCTGCCAAAGCCCAAAGGTACAAAGTTCAAACAAGAGAAATCAGTAAAATCGTAATAAACCGCTTTCATTACATGGCTGTGTTTCTGTTGTCATTGTAACATAACTTCTCATCATACAAAAATTAATTGAATTTTTTATTTTCCGCAACTATTAAACCCTCTTCCAAATTATTGGCTATAGAATAATAGTACTAAACAGAGCAATATTTTAATGTTAATCTGCTTAACTTTATGCATACCAAAATGCAAGAATTATTCTCTCTAACTTTTCTTGGATGTGTCTAACTACCAAGAATGATTAATATGTGAAAATGGTTGCCCCAGACGTAGCTGAATGCCAACATGAATAACATTTGATACAGCTTTCAAAACCTCTGTTTCTGCTTCTTCTGCTATTTCCATTGCATCTCTGTGAGTAAGCCAGCATAGGTTACTACAACACACTGATTCAAATCCCATGTCAAACTCATCAAAGTTAGGAAATTAAAATCTTACCGAATCAGGATCTCAGGAAGCATGGAAACCTCGATTTGAAGGACAATCTTGCCTTGAAACGTGTGCCGTGTTACGCGCTCAACCAACATCTGAAAGTAAGCTACATAGAATTAGAGATTTGAAAAAACAGGTAATTCTAACTTCAGAACACATCACCACTTTCACAAACAACGGAATAGGCCTTATTATCTCTGCTTTTAAGTATAAAACTTGGTAGATCTACCATGTTTTCACATGTTACCTGTGGGAATTTCGATGAGATTATATCAGAAACAATTCCTTCAATGTTATTATCCTCGGCAGAAGCAATACTGCTATGTTCCATGAATTCACTCCAAGAATCTTGTTGATCTGTTGTGCTGGAAGAAACACATGACATTGCAGGATCTACAAGAGAAATTTGATAATCATGTCAGCTAAGAAATTGATATAAAAATAAATAAATCAATCAATAAGATTCTTCATCCGGCAAAGCAAGAAATTTATGAAACTCTTAACATTGAAAAAGACCTATGTGTATGAAGATTTCAGCCACAGTTGGATGGGACTTGTGAATTCGCTTTCGGACGTTTTCACCAATGTTATGTGCAGCACTAACACTAGAAAAGGGATCAACCTACAACCAGAAACTAACAAGTAAGTCTCGGACGCAATCAAATCATGAATTTCCGAGGCATAATGCATGTGATATAACATACAATTCATAAGAACCAACCTCAATATGTACATCAAGATATAGATATGAGCCAGCTCTCCTTCCCCTTAAGCGATGACACCCCTGTATACAAATAATTGAAAGAAAATTTTGAAACAACAAACAGAAAATAATACAACCTGAGTCCATAAATTAATATGCAAAACAGAACTAGAGAGCGCAAAGAGGGGAAGAAAAAACCTTGACACCGTCAACTTGCAATATTGTTGGTTTAATAGGATCCAAATGCTGTGGTGGGATTGCAGCATCCACCAATTCCAAGATACTAATAATTAATAAAAAGGAATAACTTGATTAGAGTTAGAAGTTTGCATACAATTAAAATTGCATATAAATACTTCTGGAGAAGGAAAATCTTTTTAGTTTTTACTGACTACCTTCACAGGCACATAGCAAGCAAATAAACCGAGGAGGATCAGATACCTTACCTTTGGTAACCAGTTTCAGCCCCAGCTTTTAAAATCATGCCTGACACAAGCAATCCTGCAAGGGGATCTAGAAACTTCACTCCGAGAATAGACCCGCCTAAAATGAAGATGGAAGTCCAGAGTCAGTGGCTGTAAGCAGTAAAAAAAGGCATAAATCAAGTTTTGAGAAACAAATCCTGTGCAAAGAGGATATTTATACATAGGCATGGAATCTTACATAAAGTCTCCAAGATATTAACTTTATCAACTAGATCCGTAAAACTTAAAATTCTAACTGATTTAGTCCCATTACCTTATAATAATATCATGATTATACTAACAACACATCCATTAATGCCTCATAATCCGTGACATGTACTTAGCCAGTATCATAACACAATATACCAAAGAATTAAAATGGATAACCATTCAGAAACCAAGTTCCTTAGTCCTTACCGACTCCAATGAGAGCAACTACTGATGAAACAGCATCTGCTCGATGATGCCATGCATTTGCTTTCATCAGTCCACTACCCTGCTTCTCGCCGGCTCGTTTCGTTATCCAGTAAAGCCTAACAATTCACAAGCACCTATAAATACTGAAGTCTTGGAGAAGGAAAAATATGTTACAACCCCAACATTCAAAATAAAATACCAAACTTAATAGCGGACATAATCAAATCATACTTAAAATAGCTCTTCCAAACACATGCACATGTTAAAATTAAAAAATAGAATTACCCTTCTTTAATGCATATTGACAAAATAGTCATATTCAATGCAAGGATAGGATGTTCCATGTCAATGCCATGGTGATGTCCACCAGGTCCATGACCATGCGCATGTTCATGTGCAACAGCATGGCTAACCATTTCAGGGCCAGATGAGAACAATCCCTGCAGATCGATACGAATGAGTTTTAAGCATTCAAAACATGTCATGCAATCTATTTCCAAAACAGGAAAAAAGGGGCTTATTCAGCATTTCTTTGAATGATTTTGGACATAGTAATAACTAATAAGTGAAGCAACAAAGAAAATGAAATAAAAAGTTATTCAATTATTGAGTTGTACCATCAAAATATCAACCGCGTGCCATGCAATGCCACCTGCTGTCCCCAAAAGCATACAAGAGATTCCCAAAGCTCCCAAGGTCTCAAACTTTCCATGTCCTGAGATATAATTATAGAGAAATGTAATCTTAAGAGACATAAAAATCTACATGGAAGAATCAATTCTTTTGAATCTTTACTAAATAAATAAATATCAACAACAAACATGCACTACTCTGTAACCCAATCACAGCAAAATATCAGGAAAAAAAAATGCATTATTTGATACTCCTCTGTTCCTACAACCAGGATCTTACATGTAACATACAATCATATTCAAATGACCCACTACATCTAGCAATGAATAAAATGGCCACATTCAAAATCCATGCATATAGATAAGAAACAGTAAGTTGAAGCATATAAGAGATAAATGGAGTAGCATGGAGATACAAATCAAGTGACCATATGGATGTTCTTTATCTCTAGGCGCCTTGGCAAGTTTAAAAGATAACAAAGCTATGCCACTCAGAACCTGCAGCGGAAAAATGACACAAGCTTTCAGGCAACCACAAAAGAATAACCACTGCGCTCAAAAGAACAAGAGGTTCCACACTTAGCCCCTCTTTGCTATTATGTTATAAGGCCTATTTTTTCCTCAGCCTACATGTAACCTTCAAAAATTACAACTTTTTTCCTCAGCCTACATGTAACCTTCAAAAGAACAAGAGGTTCCACACCTTTTATTGTTTCTGACAAATTTTGCTTATCCAAGAAAAACTATTAAACTTTTTATCAAGTCATATATATGCCAAACCAGACTTTAAACAGTTTTTTAATATAGAAAAAGAAGTAGAAGAGACTAATCTGACTAACTAGAGTACGATATCAGAAATAATTCGACTTAAATTTCCAAATGTCAAAACTATGCTACAATTGATGCACATGATTTTTGGGACTAAAATGAAGGGATTATTCATGTATCATGTACAATAAACTATCGGATTTATCGTATTAACTACATCATACAATACATTACCACATCAGAAATGGAATGAGCTGCATCGGCGATGATGGCAGTGCTCCCGGAAAGATAGCCAGTGAAGGCTTTCCCAGTGGCTAAACAAATGTCGGCAGCGAGACCTAACCGGAAAATATTCTCCCCCTCCTATCAATCTCAGAATTAATTGAACAAAAAACATGAGAATCTCAATCATCCATATTTCATACACTTCAGTTCTAGTACACACATAAAATCCGGCATAACTATCCACCACAGCAAAGAAACTAACTGAATAACTGACACCTAATTACAAGTAACTACCTATAACTGCAGAAACTAAATTTAACAGAATAACTAACACATAAATGCACATAAATGACCATAACAGAAGAAACTAACGTTAACAGAATATAACTAACATTAATTACACAAAACTAACCATAACATAAGAAACCAATTACCTCCCTAAGATCCTGAGAGAGGTGGTGGGGGTGGTGATGATCGTGGTCGTGATGAGAATGACCAAAATGCCCTCTTCTAGGGATTCTGAACGCGGGATTCTCCGAGAAAATAAAAATACTTTCTTTTGGATGGAGATTCAGAGATTTCTTTGCAATTGTCCGATTTTGCGAAGATGATGAGAGCCTGGCAATGCAGGTTCTGTAAATGGGATTCAGATTGCGGAATCTAATTCCCATGTTTGTGTGCTTCTTTCTTCCCAAATCGAATTTTTAGGGTTTCAAATTGATTGCAATTTTCTAGGGTGTGTGTGATTATAGAAGCTTAGATGAAGCTCGCAACGAAGACGAAGAAGAAAGCTGAACACTTTTTCCCCATGTTGTGGATCTAACGCAATTGCGGCAAATACAGCACGTGGCAATACCAATAAATTATCCGGTGAGTTTTAGGTAGGCAGAGATGATCGAGATGTGCCAATGAGCTGTAGCTCAGATGGCATTATTTCCTCTGGGTTCGAATTTTTTCTTAAACAACAAAAAAAAAATATGGAAATTTTACCTGGAATGGAAAAATAAATTAAACAGGTAATCAATTAAAATTCTAACTTATCCGAGTTTTAAAAATGAAACACGTGTTTTGTTATTCTTTTAGCGAGGGTATGAAACACGTGTTGAAACGGTTGAGCTATCATCGTTGATAGGTTGACGGGAAATAGCCTAAGGTTGTGTTTGGTTAATGTATACCTTTAGTGTTTGGTAGAACAATGAACAAGACACAATAAAATTATAAAAAGTTTATAATACCCTTTTAATAATTTCTTTTTTTGCAAAAAAAGAAAAGGAAAAATTATCCCCGATTGCTGATTTCCCTTTACGGTGTTGTCTCCACCTCCACCCTACCATCATAGATTCACCATCACAAACTTTACTATAAATCAATAAGCACAAATTAAAAATTTTCGCCACAATCCCTCAAAGGAGGAAGTCAGAGAAGAAAGAAGTAAAAAAATACCATTTATTTTATAAAAAAATGAAAAGGAAAAAGAAGTTAGAGGTGAGAGGAGAAGACAAAGGAAATGGAAGAGAAGTTAAAAGTGACCGCCGAAGAAGAAGATGAACCCAGATCTTATGGAAAGCATGCCATAGTGGAGGTGTGGGAGGAGTGGTTGTCAACAGTTGAAGAAAAAGAGGGAAAAGAGAAATATGCAGGGAGAGAAAGTGAGAATAGAAAAGTGAGGAAGAATGGAGGAGAGGACAAAATTGTCATTTTGAAAAGAAAACATGTATTAAAAATTGAAAATGAAAATAAGTTGTGTCTCACACACTAGCTTTTAGAAGGTACACAGATTTGATGTATTTGTGTATACATATGTCCACACGTGTCTTTTAATATTTTGTGTGTTAAGTAACCAAACACTGGACGTGTACTCTCATGTCTGTGTATTAGGTAAACGCAGCCTAAGCCCTTAACTGGTGTGAACATTATTTTACTTTTTTTTTTTTTAAGACATATACAATTAGGTGAGTTTTATGATGAAGTGATGTTATGATAAAGAGAATGAAGATGTAGTATAAAAATTTATGATTTTACTTTAAAAATAATTAAAAAATAAATTATAAATGTTCATGTGATTGTTAAAGTAGAATAATTTTCATACTCTTCATTATTTTTCAATTTTATGATAGTATGCATTAGGACCGTCAAACGGGCGGGCTTGGCCCATTTAGGTCCGGCTCGTTTAACCCGGTTTTATACGGGCTAGAATTTTTTTAGTCCAGCCCATTTATGGCCAGCTCGATGGATAAACGGGTTGGCCCGTTTAATTAATTAATTGTTTATTTATTTAAATAAAAATTTTAATTTTAATTAAAAAAATTACTTTTGATAAAAAAAATACCTGTTTTAAGCGAAAAAAATCATATAAAAAAACTAAATTTTTCGTTGATGGGTCGGGTTTTCGGATCGAATAAGATAAAATATAGGAAAAAATTATATTTTTTTAAAAAATTAAAATAAATTAAATAAACGGGACAGCCCGTTTAAGCCCGAATTTTAAACGGTTCGGATTCATAGATAAAAACCCGTCCATTTAGACGAATAAACGAATTGGCCCGACGAGTTTAGTCCATTTTGACGGCCTAGTATGCACCATACAATTATACACACCCTCCTCTACTCTCACAGTCTCACGCACACTAGAAGCTCTTTTTTTCATAGCTGGGAAACGAGATTGGTGTGACTACCTAAAAGACAAACATTATTTTACTTTCTTTTTTTCTTTTTGATATGGTTTGGACCGAAAAACCAACCCAAACCAGACAAACCCGTCCCAAACCAGGCAAACAAGATTTTACTTTCTTTTGTTTTTATATGAAACAGGGTCTAGCCCAAAATAAAAGAAAAACTACATTAAGAGAAGCCTGGGAAATTTAATCCATCTCAAGTCAACAAGTAGATGTTGTTGAAGAGATGACGGTGGGTTGGAGCAATAAAGAACTCCAGCATTGTGACTGTGACTATACTTTGCCATGGCTTCTGCGCAAAAGTTTGCCTCCCTGTATATGTGACAGAAAACAACACTATTCATGCTTGCCACTATTTCTTTGATCAATCTGACGAGAGAACTGCTTCCATGACTATCTGTCTTCGTCTTTTGAAAGAGGAGGAGGGCGCATTTGGAATCAGATTCGACAACAAGATTCTGAGTGACATTATCTTTCGCCAACTTCATTCCAATATAAATACCCTAAAGCTCAGCTAAGGTAATACTGCAGACACCAATATTCATGCTAAATCCGGAAAGAAAATCTCCTCTCGAGTTTCGAAGGAGACCATCGCATGCCGCTCTGCTTCCCGGTTGGAGGATGGAACCATCAACAATGAGCTTTGTCCATCCCTGATCCGGTGATTCTCAACCAATTAATTCTTCTCTGGTATGGCTAAGGAGTTTCGAGCTTCTAGTGGTTAAGATAAGAGCATTGTGATAAATCTCGGCAAGGTTAGTAGCTAAGTGTTGTAATTTGCTACTTGGTAAAATCTCATTCCTAAAAATCAAGTCGTTTCTGGATTTCCAGGTGGTGTTGCAAACGGTGATGAAAGTGATGGGCCAGGGCGTCCCATGATGATATGGAGAGATTGAGTACAAGTTTGTTTCTATCCATTCCTGAAAAGGTTGAGAAAAGAAATTAGCATGTAGATCTCTGTGTACAATGCTAACCCACACAGTTTGGATGTAGGGACAATCACGAAAGGTGTGGAGCAGAGTTTCTTCATTCTCATGACAACGAAGACATTGATCATCATCAGTAAGTCTGCTTCTCCTCCCGTTGCTGTTTGTTAAGAGGGCTTCATGAGATAAAATTCTACATAAGAACTAACAGGTCAGTTTAGTTATCCCTAGGTTATCAGATTGGAAAGGCTAAATGGGTGATGATGTTGTTTGTAAGTAGTAATGTTGGGAAAAATCTTCTGCCAAACTACTTTGCAGTTCTATGCAGATATGATCTATGATAGGGCGGTATGGATGGCAATTTTAATCCATTTAACCCTGCGTACGTAATGAGACATGACTTGGTGGTTGTTGTATTGTTCTTGCTGGAGAAAATTTTGTTTCTTGCTATATCATGCTACAGTTAGTCAGTACTAACTAACATTATAGGATGGAATCAATGTCGACTCTGCGCACTGAAGATTTTGAATTACTTGATAAAAGCAATGTCTTTGATTTCACCATAAAATATATAGGTGGTACCGTGCTAGATGTGAGTAAGTGAGGCAGCTACTTTGAAGTGGTTTTGTGGGCTTAGCATGGGGAGAATTCTGAGCTGATTGTTTTTTCATTAGGCATGCCAATCTAGAATTAATCATCGTTTTCATTCTTCTCTAGATTCCTCACCAGCCTATGTGTGATCCTATCTCCAGAAAAGGTGCTGTTCAAGTTAATGGTAAGACCTATCGCTAGAATGCACGCCTTATATTAAGTGGAGGTGATGAGGTGGCCTTCGGTTCTTCTGGCAAGCATGCTTATGTATCCTACACATATGGTTCCTGTGAATTATATATCTGTTTCCACTTCTTTTAGTTTGCACCTTCACTTACAATGTATGTAACTGTTTTGTTTGAATTATATATCCTACACATATAGGTGAGTTTACAAAGAATTAGATCATGCAAACTAATAGTATTTATGTCACATACATGCAAATTTAGTTGTGATGCATATCTAAGACATGTGATATCCTTCTAAATTTCGAATTCTTAGGATGATTAGTCAAACGCTTCTGTGCATCCTTGTGTGACCTGATCCCGAAGTCTTCTTCTACGAGCAGTGTGATTAAAAAAAATCACAACTACTGAAATGTCGTCATGGAGGGCCCTTCTTTCATCATCCTCAGACCTGATTATCTCTCCGTAGATAGTTCCTTGACTATGGGCAATCCTCTTCATGGCCTCTATTACAAGTTTCTTAGCTGCACCTTTCATTAAGCAGAGAATATGATTCCCCTTTGCTTGGGGTTTGAACATGTGGACCCTCTTGCTTTGACCCAACTCCAACCCTACTCTTCTTTTGAGGACTACATATATATCTTCAACCAGAGACAATGACACATACCAACAAGCAAGACCAAAATTCTAAAAAAAAAAAAAAAAAAAAAAAAAACCAAAACCAAAATTAGAAGGAAAAAAAATCACATGCTAAATTGCTTCTTTGCTTAGATTTTGTTTGGACTTTGGAGACTATTCACATAAAAATGTCCTCCAGATAATAGACTAGATGTTGATACATATTATATTAATTAGTTTATCTATTATCTAATCTATCTATCTAGTATCTATTACCTATCTATTATCTATTATAATATGTAAAATGAGAGACCAAGGTAGTTTCACAATTTCAAGTCTCTCTTAAAATGCCTTTAGGCTAGAGGTGTTGGTAGCTTAATTACTTAGCTGGGGAAAACAAATATTGCGCGAGACACCACATCTTGGCCGCAGCAGCACCTCCGCCGGAACCAACATCTAATCTTTTTCGGTCAGTGAACTCCATCTAATCTTTGGGCAATCATAATTTCATTTTGGTGAAGATAGATTACTTAATTTTGTTGGTTAGTTTGGATTACTTTTGCAACCTGAAAATCACCATGAGGGGTGGCTATGTAAGAGGAGGCCACTCCCGTGCTCATGAACCACCGCCTGATAGAGGGGGGAGTTCGGAGGATAGGACGGCTAAGAAAGTGAGGAAAGGAAGTGATGGGCGAGTATTTACGGGGGAGACTACTCTAGTACCACGTGAGGAAGATTGGATGGTTGGAAATGTAAATGAACAAATGGTAGAAAAAACCACCACTAAAGCAGGAGGACCCATAATGAGATTATTCTGCGACGCAGTGAGAGGCGGCAAAAATCCCGTTGCAATAGAAGAAGACAATGACTCCATTGATGTGGGGACGAGAAAAGAAGCTGAGGAAGAGTCAAAGGAAAAAACCCAGAAGTCTAGGCACAATAACTTCTGGAAACCCAAAGAAGTGGAAGAAGCGCCAGAAATAAGAGTGGAACGACGAAATGGAAGTTTTAACCTTTTTCTGAATGATGCTACGCTGAAAAAGCTTTGCCACACTTGGTGGGATACCCTTATCGTTAAACTGATGGGGAGGAAAATATCCTTGCCAGTCTTAACTAGAAGGTTGGAGACAATGTGGAGCCAACAGGGGAGCATTGAGGTTATTGACGTTGGCAATGAGTTTTTCATTGTTAAGTTTTACTCCTAGGAAGATCTTGACTTTGTACTTACAGGAGGCCCATGGAGGATTTTTGATCACTATCTTACGATAAGATTGTGGAAGCTAGATTTTAACCCAAGGACATCAACCATAGATAGAGTGGCAGCGTGGGTGAGACTACCTGAGCTACCCATTGAATATTATGAACAAGGGATTCTGGAAAAAATTGGGAATGAACTGGGCAGAACTTTGAAGGTTGACCTAAAAACGGCTGAAATCTGTAGGGGGAAGTTTGCTCGTTTATGTGTGGAGTTGGACCTTTCTATTCCTCTGGTTTCCCATTACACCATTAATGAGGAGACATACTATGTTGAGTATGAAGGAATCCATAATATTTGTTTTGGATGCGGCATGGTGGGCCATGAGAAAGCTAACTGTCCGAAAAGATCCTCCGAAGCTACAATGCAGGTTGAAAGCGAGAAGAATGATACTGGAAAAACAAGAGAGGCAAACCAGCAAGAAGAATGGGGCAAACATGTAAAGGAGACCAATGACAAGGGTAAAACTGTCATTCACTAGGCAGGGGAGCAATTTGGTCCTTGGATGGTTGTGCAACATACATCGTGTAACAGGAAGGGGAAAAAAGGAGATGCAGGTACGAGTAACATCGTACAAGGAGGTACTGGTGCAAAAGGAGATAGTGGAGTGAATAGAAATGAGATGGCAACAGGAAAAGGCACTGCAGGTACAAGGTTTGCAGTTTTGGAAAATGACAATCCTAACGCCCACAATCCTAATCATGAGGATGCTGTTTCAGATAGGAATGTTTCCCTACCTACAACAATTCCTAATGGCCCACCCAATAAGGGTAAGAAAGCGAACCAAGGAAAACCAAACAAGCCCCCTACAACTGATCACCACAAAAAGAACATCACCGGCCCAACACATGTTAACCAATCCAGCCCATGTTCTGAACAACAAACTGAGTCCAATAACCTGAACAACCATGTAACTCACCCTGATCAGCCCACCAAGAACCGAACCAGCAACAACAATACCCTTTCAACACACAACCCACAACCTAACCCCACTGATTCACCCTACAACCCCACCCCCCCTTTCCCCTCTTCTGACCAGGGCATGGATGATACGTGCGTGCCTGAAATTGCTCAAATGGAGGAAGATAGAGTGATTAATCTGGCTTCGGAACCACCTGATCCTCACTCTATTGACACAGAAACGATGATCCAAGCTGCCCTTATGTATAAAGCGGAGGTAGCGAATTTTGAGGATATCAATATGGAGCAACCCCCATATGCGGTGATGGCCCATAATATGGAAAATGAAGGTTACACTAATCTTGCAGAAGATGAAGAGTGTGATGAGATGATTGAGGTGGATGAGGTCCCCCAGAATGCCCATGCCGCTATGGAGCAGTAGTTGGGTGCACTGGCAGTGATAAGTCTCCCTCCCTTTGGTTCTTAATGATTATTTTCTCCTGGAACTGTAGAGGGGCTGCGAGTCAAGGCTTCACTTGCACCCTTAATGAGTACTTGAGGGTACATAAACCCGACATTATCATCCTGTTAGAGACTAAGTGTAGCGGTGTTAGAGACTAAGTGTAGCGGTGACCAAGCGCAGAGGTCAATTGCTAGAATTGGCTATAATTTTCATCATTTTGAGGAGGCTGTGGGATTTAGAGGCGGTATTTGGGTACTTTGGTGTGATTCTAATATTAGCATTAACATACTGAAATCCAAAACCCAATATGTGCATATGGAGATCAAACAGAACAATGGCAGATATTGGATGATGACTGCAGTCTATGCTAGCCCCATGCTAGCCCCCAGGACCAAATCAGAAGGGATTTGTGGGAGGAGCTTAGAGTCATAGCATACACTATGAATAAAGAATGGATGATGCTGGGAGACTTTAATGAAATTGCTTGCCATACTGAGAAAAAGGGGGGAGGCAGAACTGACTTGAATGCTTGTAGGAGATTTAAGAATTGGATGAATGACTGTTACTTAATGGACATGTGATTCACTGGTACTAGATTTACCTAGAGAGGGCCCCTGCGGGAGGGGCTGGAACGTGTTTTCAAAAGACTAGACAGAGCACTTTGCAATGCCCAATGGAGAACTAGATTTGCCGAGGCAAAGGTGGAAGTATTAACTAGGGTGAGATCAGACCATCACCCCCTTCTTGTCTCTCTTTATCCAGAAGCTGTCATTTGTTTGGATAGACCTTTCCGTTATGAGGCTATGTGGACCACCCACCCTGATTTTAAAACCACTGTTAGGCAGAATTGGAAAGGAGGATCGGGTTTTAATGATAACTTAGCCAACCTATCCGCTAGTTTGTCTTCTTGGAATAAGGAGGTTTTTGGCCATGTTGGGAGAATGAAACGTAGACTTATGAATCGATTGGGGGAATCCAACGGGCGACTGCTAATACCAACAATCCTTACCTTGAGCAATTAGAAACTCAACTCCATGAAGAGTTGAATACAATTCTCGAAAGGGAGGAAATTCTTTGGCTTCAGGAGTCTAGAGAGAGATGGATTGTTGAGGGAGACAGGAATACTCGTTAACAAAAACAGTAGTTAGAAGGAAGAAGAATAAGGTGCTTAAGCTTAGAAATGCTGATGGAGTTTGGATTGAAGATCAGACCTGCCTTGCTCAACATGTAGTAGATTTTTTTACCCATCTGTACAAAGAAGATAACGAGGTAAATATCACTTTACGTACGGATAGAAATTATCCAAACCTTGATCCATCTATCTACAGAGGAATGGAGAATAAGCCCCTTGAAAAGGAGATCAAGACTGCATTCTTTGGAATTGGGTCCCTCAAAGCGCCTAGTATTGATGGCTTCCCTGCTATCTTCTACAAGGAGAATTGGGACACCATTGGGGACGACATCATCAAGCACATCAATGACTGTTGGGAGAACCCTGATCTGATCAAAATATACAACAAAACTCTTATTTCACTTATCCCTAAAGTGAATTGTCCCGAGTTTATAACCCAATTCCGACCCATAGCTCTTTGTAATGTTAGCTATAAAGGTCTCTCCAAGATCTTGGTGAACAGAATTAAACCAGCCTTGATGGACAGAATTGCTCCTCACCAATCTAGCTTTGTTCCAGGAAGACAGATACAAGACAACATTGTCATCGCTAAAGAACTCACCCATGCTATAAGAAGAATGAAAGGAAGAAATGGGTATATGGCCATCAAAGTGGACTTTGAGAAAGCTTACGATCGATTGAACTGGAAATTTCTCAACACCTGCCTAGAAGAATTCGGATTACCTCAGAAGCTAATTGATCTAGTAATGAGTTGTGTATCCTCGGTGAGCTATAATATCCTCTGGAATGGGGGGAAAACTGAAGAGTTCCAACCTTCGAGAGGATTGCGCCAAGGAGACCCTATCTCTCCCTATCTCTTTATCATAGCAATGGATAAGCTTTCTCAATCTATCGAAGACAAAATTGTGAATGGGAGGTGGAAGCCAATGAGGGTGGGAAGAAACGGTCCTGAAGTCTCTCACCTCCTCTTTGCTGATGATTTACTTATCTTTGCGGAAGTTTCGGTGGAACAGATTAGCCTGATTATGGAGATGTTGGAGGAATTTCGGTTAGCATCTGTCTGAAAGTTAGTTGTGCCAAAACCTCTATAGTGTTCTCGAAAAATATCACACCTGATAGAAGAAGTGCAATCACTAATCTTTGTCAATACCAGGAGAATCAGAATCTGGGAAAATATCTGAGAGCCCTTTTATCTGTGCATAGACGAGGAAAAGAAAAGTTTAAACACGTTCTGCAAAGGGTGAGTGATAAACTTAAGGGATGGAAAGCCAAATGTCTTTCTCTAGCTGGTAGAATCACGTTAGCAAGGGCGGTGATAGCTCCCATGGCAAATTATGAGATGCAACATTTAAGACTCCCTAAAAGAATCTGCAGAGAAATTGAGAAGCACCAAAGGAAGTTTATTTGGGGAGACACAAATAATGAAAAAAGAATCCACCACATAGGATGGGAAACCCTGTGTCTGCCCAGGAACCAGGGGGTTTAGGCTTTAGAAAACTCACAGAAATGAATGATGCTTTCTTATTGAAGATCATCTGGAGATTATTGGATCAGCCACAGTCCATGTGGGCACAAGTTTTAATGCATAATAATGAGGCGCTGCATCTAGATGTTGATGGACCACCGATGAAACAGAGTAACTCCCCTCTATGGAAAGACCTTTTAAGAATTTGGCCTGAAATGAAAGCAAGTTCAAGATGGATTCTTAGAGATGGTTGTTTGGTTAGATTCTGGAAAGATTAATGGTTCAGGGAGGATAGAACCCTGGTTGAAATAGCAGTTACTCCTATCCCTGAAGATTGGAGGCATAAAAAGGTTAACGCCTTTGTGGATAACAATGGCAATTGGAACATGCAATTACTTCAGAATTACTTGCCGGAACACATTCTTAACAATCTTGACACCTTTCAACCCCCTATCAGAGAGGCCCAATCTGATTCGCTCGGTTGGAGGCATACAGGGGATGGTGTCTTCACAGTGAGATCGACTTATAAAGCTAGAGTTGGCGAAAGGAGTGAATCAACCCCTTTTTGGAGCACGATTTGGAAATGGAAGGGCCCGGAGAAAATGAAAGTCTTTATGTGGATGATGATTCATGACAGGCTCTTCACAGCCAAGAGATGAGCTAGGATTTTAGGGACGTCCCCCCATTGTCACCTATGTATTGGTATTGAAGAATCTGAGTTACATGTTCTGAGAGACTGCCCTAGTGCAGCTCTGATTTGGAACAAGCTGGTTCAACCTTATGCTCTTGCAGCTTTTTTCACATGTGACTGGAAATCCTGGATAGAGCTAAACTTGTCTAAGAATATTAGCAGGACCCAGCATTCCAATTGGATTGATCAATTCATCACTTGTTGTTGGTGGTTATGGAGATGGAGGAATCAAGAGATATTTCAACAAAACTTCTCTAGACCTGTTCACCAGGTAGCCATCCATGTTATTCAAGATAACATTTATAGGACCAGACAAGCATTCAAGAAGAATGTCTTGATAGCTGACCCTCCTCCCACCAGTACTGGCGTAACCTGGAGGCCTCCTGGGATTGGGTGGGTTAAGCTAAATACTGACGGCTCAGTAAATTGAGAATCAATGCTCAGGCTGTGGAGGGCTTCTTCGTACGAACAAGGGAGAATGGATAGGTGGGTTTCAAGTGAAACTCAATACCAATAACGTTACTGAAACTGAGTTGACGGGTATTAATTATGGCCTCCAAATGGCATGGGACCTTGGGATTCGACGTCTCATTATTGAAGTTGATTCTGCAGAAGCTCATCTGCAAGTGTCCAGGGATTTATCTACCCATAATTTTCACAACACTCTTCTTCAGGAAATTATTTCTCTATATAGAAGACCTTGGGAAATTCAACTCAACCTTATTAACCGTAATGCTAATCACTGTGCTGACTGGTTTGCGAAAGAGAGCGGCAAAGGCCTCCCAGGTTTCTGATTTCTTGATTTGCCTCCTCATCCCTTAGTGAAACTAATTGATGATGATATAAATGGGGCTTCCATACCCCAGAATGTAATAGTGTAACTCTTCTTTGTTTTTGGGCTATGCCCCGTTGTATTACCAAAAAAAAAAAAACTCATTTTCCAGACCAGCCACTACACATGTGTCATAATAGGATTTTGAAAACCACCGATCAAACCTGGCTTAGGGTCTCTGATTGCGACACCATTGTACCTTAGTCACAGAGTGAAAAACACGTGTCAACACACTATTGAAGAAGAGCTGCAAAAAAGTACAGGGCTTGCATGCGTCGGGTTCTTTAGAGGCGCCTGCTAAAATTCACCCTACTCTTATATCATCATAAGAAAATGGTGCAAAAAATTTTATGTATTAGCTGTGTATGTAATTGTTTCGCTCGATTTTTTTCAATTTCGAAAAAAAATGTCGACCGAGCTTGCGCCACAATTTTGTAGTCGGGGAGCGAGTTGCGACTCCTCTAAAATAGAAAATATGAGTTCGACCCCAATTTTAGATTAAAATGGTGTTCAAATGCTTTGGTGCAGAAAAATGCAAAATGCTTCATTAATAGTAGAGAATTAATTACAAGCAGAAAATAATATAATTACAAGACTAGAAAAAATGAACTTCAACTCGACAGGACTTAAGAAAGAAACTTCGATCCCGAAAAAAAACTTGATGAAAATGAGGATTAAAATAAAAGAAAATCAAAGAACTGAAAATGAATTGAACTAAAAGAAATTATGGAAAGTGAAATAACTGAAAGGAAAATGACAATGAAATAAATTTGACAAGAACATAAATGAAAGAAAGGAAAAATGATAAACACCTCCTTACTCACATGCTGCACTAAATTAAAGTAAGAGTTTTGCCTTCAAGTGTATATATTTCTTCTATTTATAGCCATACATTTCAGTCCAATTTGGGCTTTTGAGCTTGTTTGGGAGTTACTCCTAATCCTTGGCCTTCAAGCAAACCCATGTTTCTACTTGGGGTTATTCTTAATCGTTGGTCTTAAATTAAGCAAACTCACGTTCTACCTGAAGACAAAGCAATATTCTCTACAAATGTGCAGTTGCTTCTTCTGGATAAGATCAATTAATTAAGCACCTGTTGATGTATTCTCAACTTCGACTGCAGTATATTCTCAACTTTGTCTGCTGATACATTTTTTATTTTGACTCTCCCAACTTTTCTATCTTCGACTTCGACATCTTTCTTCATTATGTCATTTTCATGAATTCTCTAAGCGTTGAACCAAGTTATCTTTATATAGGAGAATCATTTCGACTATGACCTTTGACTCATATATCAACAGCCTATCTTCAGAAAGGACAATCTCATGATTCTTATGTATTTTCTTCGACCATGTTCCTCCGACACACATATATAAGTAGTCAAAAACATTTTTTTCTTATTTTGAAACTATTTTTTAGACTGTCTGACCATATCTCGACTTCTCATTTATTTTGAGTCAAAAGTCTTCTTTATTGGTTGAAAATCAAATTTTGCACCACCAACAGTAACTTTGTAAACTAAACTCATCCATGAAAATTTTGTTTCATTTTCACTTATAACCAAATATCTAAATGTGTTTAGAGTAGTAAGAAAAATGATATGCACTATCTAAATGTGTTTAAAGTTCAGTACCTTGGTTCAATTTGGAGAGTAAATGGTATTAGAAGAGTAATTAACACTTAATGCATTGTCCAAAAAACTGTTGAAACCAACGCTAATTGAGTTCCCAGCACAGTTTCTGATGGTTACACGAACAACAAATTTTGAAACATAATAGACAAAATGGAAACAAAAGATAGATAGATAGATACATTTAAAATTATTTGAATTTTGAAACCTAATTTCAATACTAAATAAAAGAAAATCAAATCAAATCTTGGACATATAAATTTTTTTTTGCTATTGTTCTTTTATGTTTATTTTAATATTAATTTTAATATTATTCAATTCTTTTCTTATTTTTCCTTATTTTATTGATAATTTCTTTTGTAAAACAATCCTCATGAGTCAGGATAGCTCTTAATCTTAATAAAACAAATCCAAAAATTAAATTTAAACAATAACAGTTTTTATTTCTATTTAGTATTTACAATTGTTGATTAAAATTATTTAAACCTAATTTTAAATTGAAATAGCATATTATTAAATTCAGTTTTACTTTTATTTTAATTAGTGATAAAATATTCTGTCAAGATGAGAAGTTGAGAACTACTAAATTCCAATCCTAGCACTAAACAAAACAAATTTGAATTTTGAAACCTAATCTTAATACTAAATAAAACAAAATCAAACCTTGTTATTTATTCAAACAATCAGATCCAGATTCATTCTTTGTGTTTCATCATCATCAAAAC
>JASCZI010242085.1:4206-16727 GCA_036250425.1 Stylosanthes scabra | reverse complement strand
ATGTGTGCATTATCTTTTTGCTTGTTTGATTAGTCAAGAGATTGATGATTGAGTAGGTTAAAGAGAAACTAGATCACTAAGAGATTAGGATTTAGTTATACTAGGACTCATGGTGAATTAGTTAGTTATAACCTGCAGAAAAATAAAAAGAACTATTGGGTTATGAAGTTGAGTTTGTGAATATCTCCTATAGTCCTATCCCTTAATCTTGTTTCCTTCTATTGATCTTTCTTAGTATTTGTTTGCATTTACATGATTAGTTTCTGTTATTTGTTTAAAGATTTGTGTTCTTGCATGTTTTTGTTTAATCCTTGTTGTCTTTGCATTGTTCTCTAGTTCAGTGTTGCATTAATTCTTGATTAATCGATTTGATCTGATTAGAGAGCTACAATAGGAAGTGTTGCTTAATGCCCCTTTCCTCGTGGGAACTATAACCCACTCTTTAGTGGTACTACTTGATCCAATATACTTGTCAGATTGTTACGAATTGAAAGATTCGTCGCATCACGACCCGTTTAAGCCCGATTTTATACGGGCTAAAATTTTCTAGCCCGGCCCATTTATGGCCAGCCTGACGGGTAAATGGGCCGACCCGTTTAATTAATTATTATTTTCTTAAAAAATAAATAAAAATTTAAATCTTCAATTAAAAAAAATTACTTTTGACAAAAAAAGAAAACCCCGTTTTTAGCAAAAAACTTTAGAAAAAACAGTTTTTTAGTTGATGAATTGGATTTTTGGATCGAATTATGAGAAAATATAGAAAAAGTGCTATTTTTTAAAACAATTTGAAAAATAAATTAAATAAACGGCCAACCTGTTTAGCCCGCGAGCTAGCTTATTTAACCCGAATTTTTTTCAGGTTAAACGGGTTCAACCAATTTAGGCCAGATTTTAAATGGTTCATGATCAAAGACAAAAGCTCGTCCATTTAGACGGATAAACGGACTGTCCCGATAGGTTTGACCCATTTTGATGGCCCTATTAACAGGTATCAATGTTGGTCAATTGCTTTGATTCCAAGGATGAATATGGTGCCAACAAATGAAGCTGTCCCATATAGATTTCAACGAAGACAGTTTCCCATAATAGCATATTTTGCCATGGCAATTAATAATTCTCAGGGACAAACTTTATCTTATGTTGAATTGTACTTGCCTAAACCACTTTTCAGACACGGTCAACTATATGTGACACTTTCAAGAGTTAAGAGTAAGAACGTTTGAGGGTTTTACTAGATAATCACGCGAGAACATCGACAAATTCAACCATCAATGTTGTTTATAGAGAAGTCCTTGAAAAGATAGGATCCTAATATAGACACTTAAAACTCATTTTGAAACTATTTTGATATGATGAATAATTGTTTTGTTTTAAATTAATATAAAATAATTGTTACTCATTGTTCTCAACTTGAATTCTGTATTTAAGCCATGATTATGTAAAATGGGTTTAGAATAATAATTTCATTAATTATTTCTTAAAATAATATAAAAGAAAAAAAAGACTTACTTTATTTTCATGAACTTTCTCATGCAAGGCAGGTACATACACTAGTACTATAAATAAAAGAGAGCTAGAAAGTACCAATATACTAACACAACTAATTTAATATTATGTTATTTTTAAATTAATCTTTTTCAATGATTAAATCAACCATTCCTACCCAACTTTAATACATTATTACTCACGTGTTGCAAACTAACACTAAATGTGTTCCCTTCTCATAAACCGAACCAACCAAATATATGTATCCACTACTATAATACGTTAATAGTTTTCTAATTTCATAATAACTACCGACCAAACAACAAATAAAATACTATGACATCAATAACAATAATAATATACAGGGAAGGTCTATGATGAAGATATAAAGTGTCTTCTAATGAGAATATTAAATCTTGATCGTTGATTTGTGCTATTAAAATCTGATGTGCAATTAAAGAAGAGAGAAAAACTTCTAAATATGGTAATATGCTCATCAAAAGACACTTAATTGTCTTCATGGTAGAATTTTCCTAATATATAACACCCTAAATCTCGGCACCTCGCGATCGTGCAAAAATTTAGGAGTTACAGACCTTTTTGAACCTTTAATTTACTACTAGGTTTATTTAATACTGAGCCTCTAGTAAACACATGCTTTATCCTATAGAAAATCCGACAGAGTCTCCTCTATATTTAGAACATTACCAAATTTCATTTTTATTCAACCTGTATTAAAACCAGCCAGCAAATCCAATACATATCACTATACACATAAATACGGTACATAATTGTTACCAACACAATACAAACATATTTCCTTAACCCTCTGAACCTCCTAAAACATCTAAGGGCGAGGGAGACAACTCTACTAGACCACACCAACAGCGTACAGAATCCTGAACTTCATGTCCCAACCTCGAATTCAACTCTAAGCGTCCTGTACCTGCCACTAAAAATGTAGGGGGTGAGAACAAAAACACCACGTTCCCACCTTTACAGGAATACTATCAGAGTAGCAGAATATAGTGCAAATAGATAAATACCTCTTAAAAGCAGTTTCTTAGTTAAAACCATTGCTGAAAGCCTCTTTTGAAGGAAAAACATAAATCTTTCTTTAATTCATAAACTCTTTAGCCCAACCTTGTGACGAAACGACTTGGACTCCATCACACCAAGATCCAACACGTTATAACACGTAGGAAGTTACAGCCATTATCACAACGTCACACAATCACACACAATCCAAGCAATTCAAGCACAAACAAAGCAATTACAACAAGCAACAGATAGTACAAGATATCAATTAGGAAAACCAATACAATTCACACTCAAACAATGCAATCAAATGCAAATGATGCATGCTTGATCCTATGGCCATGATGAGCTCACTCGGTCGATTACCTTAGCCAACCCGACCGATCCAGTACTAGTCTCGGATCACTCTTGGACGTACTTCCTTGAGGACACCACCTTCGGTGCCCCAAACGTTTACGTTTCCTTTTCATTCATATATACATATGGGGGTTTCCTTTCTTATCATTTACACATATAGTAAGCCGAGACATTAGCCTGAAGGCCCCCTGTCACTTACTACGTCCGAGAGTCTGCTATTGTCGTAAGCCGGGTCGTCGGCCCACAGGCCCCCCTTGTCACTTCGACTCACGTAATTTCACTCAGGTGATATCTTCGACTTAAGGGCAACCAATTCATTCACTCATCATTATCATTCATCTAAGGCGTAGTTGGAGTATGGGGAATAATAGAATACTTTAAAAACCAAATCGATCACTTTGAATACCAGTTTTAGAGTATTTTTGAGACCAGAATCGATTTCGGAAGGATGTGAATCGATTCTCTGGAGTCTTGGCAGAGAGACTTCATCCTCTGAAAGATTTAGAACTCCTTTCAGTCCAAAGCTGAATCGATTCGTGTCTACACAGAAAAGTTCTTATTATTCATTTTCAGTAAAGGAGAATTGACTCTAGCAGGGCTGGAATCGATTCAAGGTGTATCAAATCTGTCCCTTGCTCTTTGTGTAGTTTTGAATCGATTCGGGCAAGGGGTGAATCGACTCTAGGTTTCAAGAGTTGCAGTTCAATAAAGTCCAAAGTCATGAGAGTCGATTCTTCCCTGTAACGAATCGATTCTTTCGTAAAGAAAACCATTTTCTACGAAATTTGAATTCTTTAAATAAAACTCTTTTCTCAAAACCCAACCTCAATATTTAAAACCACTTTACTAAAACTTGTTTAAACAGCCTTCCAGTTCTTTCTCAAAATCAAAGCCCCATGATCCCAACTACCCTTCATCTTTTCTTTTTCACTCAACATCATCCTCACAAACACTTCATATACCAATCCTCAAGATCAATCATCATCATCACAACATTTCCATACAACAACAACAAGACCTCAATCTATTTTCAAAAAAGAAACCAAAACTCTTTTGAATCCAATATTAGTTGGCACTTAATTCCTCTCTTAAGACAGGATTTAGTTAGTATTTAACAAAACCCTGATTTACCAACTTAAAGCCAAATAATCAATGCCCATACTTTCGAGTACTCACAGTAACCCCTTTTTAAATCAGGTTTCAAAAACCAAAACAATAATTCATTAAAAAGCACCATCAAAACCATGTTTAACTCAAAATCAACCCATTACCAACTTCAGTCTCAATAAAAAAATCAGTTATACAATCAAGCACTTACTCATTTGCAATATCTCACTAAACTCATCAAGTATTCACAGTTTAAAGCATTTTAACCCCTACCTTATATGACCAGATCCGCAATTATGCGAGTACCGTAAGCTCCTAATACCGTTAACTCCCGCAGCGACAGCAGAAACTCCTAAAACCGGTTGTTCCCGCAGCTACAAAAGAATCCCTAAACCTCGACCTGCTATTTTCGGAATTCAACCTGTAGCCTAAGAGGATCAAAGAATGGGGCAACAGCAGTTCCAACCTAGGCGCAAGGAGTTTCGACAACTGAACATAACCCAAAATTAATGGCTGAACGTAGTGAAAATAGAACACAACAGCACCAACCAGACCAAAACACAATAAAGGGAACTTACTGTGGTTTAAAGAGGATTGGGAAATATCACAGCAACACGGACAACTACACGCAGAACAGGGTGCGTTATTACCCAATTGACAGCAGCAGCACACACACGTCACATGCCCAAATTCTCGCCGCAACTTTGGAGAAATCGAACAGCAGCTCTGGTGACTAACTCCAGTGGTGGCGGCAATAGTAAACGGCAACAAATTTCGGTGGAAACAACATTTTCCCGGCGAGTTCAATGGCGGTTTTCTCAACTCTGACGACCTCAGAAAAAACCAGTGGCGGCAGAGCAAGGCTTAAAGGCAACCAACTCGGCGGATGAGGGCAAAAGAGTTCACCGGCGACGAAGAGATAAGCGACGGTTGAGGAGTTCCGGCGAAGCTCCTTTTTCTCCCTCCTTCAAAACTCGTTATCTCCCTCTGCCATTACTAGCGAGGACGACGAGCACGGAGGATTCTGAAGTTGATGACGGCAGCAAGAAGCTCGACGGCTAGGTCTTCTTCCTCTTCCCGTCATGTCTCTCTCTCTCTTCGATTCTCTCTCTCTATTTCGGTCCCTCTCTCTCTTCGATTATTTTTCTCTCTCTATTGGTGGTTCCGGCGACGGTGGCGACGACAGTCCTCATGCCCGCCGGCGCCGTTCTCTCTTTCCCCTTCTTATGTCTCCTTCTCTATTAGTGTGTGTGTGTGTGTGTGTGTGTGTGTGTGTGTGTGTTAGGCAGCGTTTGGTGGGAAGACTAAGACTAGGAGATTGAGATTGTAAGACTGAAACTGAGAGACTGGAACTAAATAAAGTTTGTTATTGTATTTAGTGTAAATTATAAATATAGAGACTCAAATAAAGATAATTACTCAAATACCCTTTATTATTAAAAGAAAAAGAAAATAAAATTTATAAAAACCCTACCTTTTTACTCTCTCTCTTCCCTGTCCTTGAGCCACACTAACCTACCCGACCCATAACCCCACCCAAGGCATCCCATTGTTCCCAACCCCAATCAGCAAGTAGAATGAATGGAAGCTTTCAAGTGTGCCTGCATCTTCACGAATGGATGCATGAGCTGTTGCTGAAGCTTATAGTAAATTGATCCCCCCTTTTTTTTTCATTTCAAGTTCTGCATCTTCATTTCCTCTTCTTTCCTTCTCCTTTTTTTTTTAAATTCTTCTTGGGATTTTTGCTTGCTATGCATTTTGTGATTCTGGTATGCTATAGTTCACTGCTTCGTCGCCTCCTTCTTTTTTTTTGGAACGACGTATTTACCTTTCCTGGTTTGTGCCCTACTGCCCGACAGCTTTATATTGATGGCATGGTGTTCACCGCCGCTATTTTGCACAAACTACCATCCGTCGTTGGTGGAGCAAGTTAGGGATCCACCATCGTTGGAGGTTGGTGATGGGTACTGAAGACCGTCGGGAAGGCTCCACCGTTTTGCACAGACAGCCAGAACTCTACCATTTATTCTCTGTTTAGTGTTCAGTGTTTACACATAGAGGATAGATTGGGAATTATAAAAATTGAATAAATGTATTTTTGAGAAAAATGTTATCAAAGTTTCAGTCTGAGTTCCCAGTCTCCCAGTGCCTCATAACTGGAGGTACTGAAAATATTGGAATTTTGGAGACTAAGACTAAACTTTTAGTTCCGGTCTCTGTCCAACAAACACAATACTGAGTTTCAGTCCCCCAGTCTTAATCCCAGTCCCCCTTACCAAACGCTACCTTAGGGTTTGTATGTTGTGTGGTTGGGTGAGATCAGAGTGTGTGTGTTTGAGCGGCTGTGAGGGTGTGTGCTTAGGAATTAGGTCAGAATTAGAGTTAGGCATATATATTTGGGGAAAATGTGAAATTAAGTAAAATTGTAGGGTGATGGTTTAATTTAATAAAATACATCTTACAGGTGGGTTCATTAAATTGGGTTGTTACATAATATATAATACTAATAAATAATAAATAAATAAATAACAACCACTCTTAATAACATAAGAAAATTAAGAAATTAACTATAACAACATAAATAATAATAATAATAATAATACTAATAAAAAATACAACATTTCTTAATAACAAAAAAAATTAACAGACTAGGTATAATAGCAATAACAACAATAATAACACTAATAATAAAAAATAAAAATCGTTCTTAATAATATTCTTTTTAACATGCTAGCTATAATACCAATAAGAATATAATAACACTAATAATAAACAAATAATAACATATCTTAATAATAATAATAATAATAATAATAATAATAATAATAATAATAATAATAATAATAATAATAATAATAATAATAATAAAAAAATAGACTTACATATTCAAGATGCCTAAACTTTTTAACAATGTGTTCTTTGAGTTTTACCATTTTCCTTCTTGTTTGTTTTTGTTTGTTGTCTGAGTTCTTTATTGGTTCGTTTGTGAAGAAAAAGGGAAAGCTCATTGCTTCTGATGAACAAGTGAGCTTATTATTGGAATGTTAAAAACTTAACTTCCGAGCCGTTGATTTAAAGCCTAACATTTCCCTAATATTGGATGCATCGCACATGATATATTTTTTTCAAAGGATCCAATCAAAATTCGTCATCGACAGATTGGTGATGCATCCAAACCATCCGAATCAAACTCATCTCATTATAGTCGTCGCTTTTTTCCGCTCTTCTTTTTTTTTTTTAAAAAAAAAGAAATTAGAATACATCGCAGACGTATTGTGGTCACATGCAAGTCACTGGATGCAACACTCATCCAATCCCAACCGTCTGTACTTTTCAAGATTCAATTAAAAAAATTAAAATAAAAAAGAATTCGTCTTTGACAACTTGATTTTTTAAAAACAAAAAGGGAATTAACGTAGCATCCAAGCCGTCTATTTCAAAATGATTTACCCATATTAAAATATTTCACCCCATAATCATCATAATATGATAAAACTCTCATATAAATGCCGTATTAAAAATAATTTTCCTCATTCTAATATGAGTGTTATTAAGATTTTTTTTATATGGCTTCAAAGTTTGTGTGACACCTCAAGATGGGCATTCATGGTGTATTACACTATCATGGATGCAGAAAAAATGCAGGGTGTGATTGATGCTGAAAATAATATTTTTATTTTGGTTAAAATTAAAAAACAGAGCGTGTAATTTTCAAAAAACGTTGTGTGCGTTTTAGTATGTAACAAAGCTTTAAAAATAATAAAAAATGAAAAACGTAGGGTGTTTTTTATGAAAAAAATAAGGTTGTGTCTTTTTAATAACACAGAGTGTGTTTTTTTCAGGCTCCGATAAATACATGCACTGATTTCGTTTTTCGGCATTGTGGGTCACTCTTACAAGAGTTATCACTAGTAGAGAGCTAAAGAAGTTCTTCCAATTGACGGATTTGTATTTTTGTGATGTATTATGACGGTGAGATTATACCAAACACATTTGAGGTGGTACTTTTGTGTGTCAAAACCCCCTTTCGTCTGTCGTTCCAAATGTGACTTTTATAGAGCTACAAAATGGCCTATACGGAAGCATAGAAGGTCATATTTCAAAGAGGGTTAGCAAAGTTTTATACAAGAACTCTATTATGGTATGTGCCAGCTCAATACAGTTCCAGACCATGCTTATTATCGACGATATGAGCATGCAGCAGATGTTTCAGATTTATCAGCATACTCAGTTTCAAATGCCGAATCTAGAGTTGTATGTAGAGTTTGAATTGATTGAGTATCAGAGAGAAATGGATGAAGAGAAGAATGCATCCGGAAACGACATCGAAAGTGAAGACGAGTTTGAGGCCTACGAAGTTGGTGACGAAGACGAGGATGAAGATAAAAATGCAAATGATCCACTCGTACAACATGCGATGCAAACATTTGTTCGCAATGAATCTTTTTGGCATTACGTTCTTTACACGTGCTTTAGACCTTCAAGACATGAATCCACCGATGAAATTTCCTGAGTTTGCGAATATCTATATGCTTATTTTCCCATATTTAAGATTCATTTATTTATTTTTTTAGAGTCAAGGAATTTGACGATGTATACTGGAATAGAAGTTGCGGCTCTTGACGACGATGAATTTGTTATTGGAATGGACTTTATGTCTAGGGAGTCGATGATCTCGACGGTAAAAAATTACAATCAATAGAGGAGTTGATTATACAATACTTGAGTTTGAGCTGTTGAATTTCTACGCACAATGTGTAAGCATTACGGTGATGGTTGTGACTGGCTTATTAAAGCAAACTTAATTTGAAGAAAAGGGTGTTGGGAGATCCACATGTACAATGGCCGAACACATAATAATAACGTTATGTTGTTATTATCATCTTTTTATTCAAACAAAAAAATTAAAAATTTCACTTAAATTAAATAAAAAATACATCATTACATATATATTGAGGATCACCTAAACGCATTACAATGTGATTTTCAGGACGTGTATACTAACAAACCATCTTTTTCCAAATAAAAAATAAGAACATTAACAAAAAAAATTATTTTGTTGCTGCTTGTAGAGGGAAGATGCTATGGAAGAAATGGAAGAAGGAGCATGTGATTATGATAGTTTGGGAGACGGGTTGGAGGGATGGGCTATAAGGTTATATGCACATGTTGTTGTATGAAGTGTCCAACCAACTAAAAAATGCAACATGTGGTTTTCTGAAAAATGCAAGCCACTGGATGCAATACTCATCCAATCCCAACCGTTTGTACTTTTCAAAATTCAATTAAAAAATTAAAATAAGAAAGAATCCGTCTTTGACAACTTGATTCAAAAAAAAAAAACAAAAAAACAAAAAAAGCAAATAAGGGAACTAACGTGGCATCCAAGGCGTCTCTTTCAAAATGCTTTACCCATATTAATATATATCATCCCATAATCGTCATAATATGATAAAACTCCCATATGAATCCCATATTAAAAATAATTTTCCTCATACTAATATGAGTGTTATTAAGGTTTTTTTTTTTTTGGTATATGGCTTCAAAGTTGGTGTGACACCTCAATATTGGCATTCATGGTGTATGTACACTATCATGGATGTAGAAAAAAAAATGCAGGGTGTAACTGATGCTGAAAATAATATTTTTATTTAGTCAAAATAAAAAACTAAAGAGAGGCCGATTTTGGCGTCACAATCAAGGTCGATTCGGAATTCCTTGTCGTTTAAAACAAGAGATTCATTGTAGCGGAACCTGAATCAATTATGAAAGTGATATCGAAATCGTTCTTCAACAAGAAAATGTCACAGAGTTTGCAACCAGTTTAAAAAATACCAAGTATGGAACTCGGGTCGTTCTCCCTAGGAGTTGAAAACAGAGGTTTGCAATTGGTTGTGAAAATATTGGGATTGCAATGGTGAGAGATAGGAATAAGAGCAAAAATGGGAAATAACTTGTATTGCAAGTAACAAAGGTGCTTGGTCTTGAGTTGAAGTATAATGTGTCCCTATGATCACCACTAATCCCAATTATGAATGGTTGTCACGTAAGACACTTAGCCCACTCTGTCAAATAGTCAAGTAGGTGGAATTAACCCTGTTCCGAATGTCCTAGGTAACTCACCAATGCGAAGGTTCTAGGTCCTTGGAACTTGAATAATCCATCAAGTTCACCTCATTAAGGACTCCATCATCACTAGCAAAAGCCTAGCGTTAACGGAACGGTTTTAACCCGAGCCTTAACCCATTTTTGTCCTTAGGGATTAGTGGCTAAGATCATCCACACTTCAACCCATGACCAAGACACAATGACACTACTCCATACTCATAAGAAACAAAACATCAAACACTTGGCATGCACAATATGGAAACATGGTAAATAATGAGAGAAAATGAGAATCTAGAGTAGCAATTATGATAGATCAACAAGATGACTAACAAACATCAATAATCAACCAAAGAAATGACAATAGATCATAGAAAACAATAATTTCCAGCAACATAAAAACAAGAACACAAGCGCAAGAGATGTATAATTGAGATAAATATGAGCAAATGAGAGAAGCAAGGAAAGATTGCGTTAATTAATCAAGAGTATCAATTAACAAACATCCATACAAGAATTAAAATGAAGAGTTTGGCTAGTTTAGGGCTGGAAAATGGAATGGGAAATTAAGAACAACTATGAAGTAGAAGAGAGAAAATAAGAGAGATGGAAAACTCTCCCAAAAACCCCTTAAACTATTCTAAATTCTACAATTGATCTAATGGGAAATTGGTGTTGTTGTGTTTCAGCTGTTCCTCCTTCATATAGGTCGAATTGGACCTTGCAAGGGCTTTGGACCTGGCCCGGAAACTTGAAATTCCATTTTTAGCCTTGATTTTAATTCTGCCAGACAGTACCGTGCGGTCGCTCAGTACACAGTGCAGTTACACGGTCAACAAAGATTGCAGCTTTGACTTCGCACCAGTGCGGTCCCGCGGTGAGACCGGGCGGTTACGTAGGTATTGACAGAATGCATCCCGAAACGCTCCCAGGGACACGTGAGGTCGCACGGTAGGACCGTGCGACCGCACGGTGCTCTGTTTCGTGCTCCTTAGCTTCCTCTTGTGAACCTTTTGCTTCCAATGCCTTCCTTAGCTTTTCCTATGCCTTTCTCAATCCCTATAAACCTGAAATCTACTAGCAAACATATCAATGCACCAAGTGGGATGAGATTTCACAAATTTCTATCACTTTTAAGGCTAAGTTAGCATATATTTATCTTTAGGAACATATCCAAGCAAAGGATAAAAATCATGGTTATTCACTAGCAATTGTATAGAAATATGTTGATAAACCTCTCAATTCTAACCTATTTTTCATCATGAAAAACGGGTTCATAAAAAACGCAGCCTCTGATTTTTAAAAAACGTAGTGTGTGTTTTAGTATGTAACAAAGCTTTAAAAATAATAAAAAATGAAAAGCGCAGGGTGCATTTCATGAAAAAGTAGGTTGCATTTTTTTAATAACACAGAGTGTGTTTTTTTTGTGGGCTCCTATAAATACATGCACAGATTTCTTTTTTAGGAATTGTGGGTCATTCTTACAAGAGTTATCACTAGTAAAGAGCTAAAGAAGTCCTTCCAATGGAGGAATCTGTATTTTTGTGAGTGTATTATGACGGTGAGGTTATACCAAACACATCCGTGGGGTAGTTTTGTGTGTCAAAACCCCCTTTCATCTGTCGTTCCATATAACATGACTTTTACAGAGCTAGAAAACGTCCTATGCGGAAGCATAGAAGGTCATATTTCAAATAAATTTAGCAAAGTTTTATACTGGAACCCTATTATGGTATTTGCCGGTTCAATACGACTCTGTAACATCCTAACTTTCAGCATGTCATGATCATGCTTACAGTTAGGCTGTCACAATATTAAACTATCCTAAAGACAATATATATACTTAATATAAGCCCATTATCATTTAATTAATGTAGTTGTGTGAATAGAAAACATACATTATGAAGATGATAACAAATAATCAAGATAAGCATTCATAAGCATTATATATATACCGAAACATAACATACTATCTTACATAACCATAATTAGTTTTAGTACAGACTTCTTGAAATACATACTGAAATAAAAGTACAACTCAACTAAGACTGCCTAACACCGAACCTGATCCGAGCAAGGATCTCCTATTCTAGGTTTCGGTCTATCACCCTAAGTCTCAGTTTGTACTAACAAGGAGAGACATCTACAATACATCATGGAGATGGGGTAGAAATGGAAAGGTACCAGCATCATAACGGCTCACGAGATCTGTTAGTCACGTAGCACGTATACTCAAGAGGGGGTGAATTGAGTATAATAACAATTATGATAAATTTTCGCGGAAGCTTAAATTACTTGAAATTCAAATGACTCAAATGCTTGTACTAGTATTTTTCCAAGGGCTTAAGTCAATTCTTAAGTACTTACGAGGATCTTGTACTTTCCAAAACACTTGTATAATGATAAATGACAAGAATATAAGAAGT
>JASCZI010242084.1:13873-44192 GCA_036250425.1 Stylosanthes scabra | reverse complement strand
TATATATATATATATATATATATATATATATATATAGTTTTTTAGGACATATATATGTTATTTTATTTAATTTTAATATATATTTTATTTTTTAAAATATTTTGTATGTACTTTCTATCCATTTCCTTTTAAAATTAGAAAAAGAAAAAGTTAAAAAGATTGGAAGTAAAAGTGAAAGAATTCAAAATCTCCGTCGTCCCATTCTAATAACCTCACCAACCCGCCACCATGAGAGCATTTTTTGTGAGAAGATGGTAGTATTATTTCATTGATTTGAAGAGAAGATATGTTTAATATGCATGCATGTGAAACCAATTATTTGGTCTTTTTGTTGGGACCCTACAATAATCAGCATACAAACACACGCAGAATTGAAGGATAATCGTGGAGGTAGATATGCCGCCATCCCAAGCTTCATCCTCCTATAAATTATTGTTTAACATAATAATAATAATGTCGTGGGGTTTTTAGAAATATTTTTTTATGAACAATATAAGGATTTTTTTTTATAACATGAAAACATAAATTAAGGCATATTTCCCTATATTTCAAAATAAAATAGGGGATGTCCAAAAATAGTGCATATTATGGTGAAAAGGAGATTGATAAAGAGATAAAAATTTCTTTAATAAATAATTGAATTTTAATCACGTAAGATATTTTATTTACAATTTATTAATTTTTAAAATAAAAGTAATACAACTCTTCATTCTATCTTTGGTAAAATTTCTTCACCATAAAATTGTCCCCCAAAAATTTCTTTTAAAAGCTACAAATAGTAAAATGTTTGGGCTAAACTACCGAAATGGCCCTTGAAATTTTCAGAAATCGAAAAAAAAATGACTTTGAATTTTATTAACAATAAAAATATCATTCTATTATTTAAAAACATAAAAAAAATTAGTTTTAGATATTTTTATCACATTTGATATGTGCTAAAAATATATTTTTATCATGTTTCTAAATAATTGAAGGTAATTTTATCGTTTATAAAATTGAGAATTAATTTTATCAACTTTTGAAGATTTTAGAAGCAATTTTGAGAGTTAACTTAATGTTGTTTATTTTTTAGTTGTTGATTGTAATTAGGGGTGGGAATGAGCCGAGTCGAGTCGAATTTTGGCTTAGGCGAGTTGGCCTGTTATTGTCACCAGGCTTTTTTCAAGCTTAAGCCTAAGCTTGTTACTGTAAGTATGCTTTTTTTTAAACTCTAGTCCGACCTATTTAAAAGCTCATTAAGCCCATGAGACTATTTTTAAAAAATTTGCTATAAGAATTATAAATAAAAATAATTTTCATTAAATACAATCTAAAATTTATAACTCATTATAAATTATAATTCAATAATATATCGATAATTAATCATATATAATATAGTATAATTATACTTACTCATTTTTTAAAATCTTATTATTGATTATATTTTTTGGTTTATCATAAATTAGTAATTAAAATATAAACTAAGAAAATCTTATTTTTATAAAAATAATTTGACAACTCATCCCAACGAGTTTTATAAACTTTTTTTAAGTCTATAGCATGGCCCGTTTATTAAAACGACTTTACAAAAAGCCTTAATCTGGCTTGTTTAGTAAAGCGAACCGAATCTGAAATGAGACGAGTCACGAGCCCTGGTCGAGTAGCCTGGCCCATTCACATCCCTAATTGTAATCTCAGTGATAATAAATGAATAAAAGATATATGATTAACTTTTTTCTCTTGTAAACTTTTTGTTTTAAAGCCGATGATAACTCATATGGCATCACCTCTCCCCCGTTGTAATAGGTTTCGGGTTTGAGCCTCATCTAAGACACACAAAAAAATTCTCTGTTTAAAGAAATACTAAAGAAATTTCTTAATGTAATATTTCAAACTTTCATTAAAAAAATTCTAATTAAATTCTTTGCATTCATATTATTCATATAATGTGTACATCTGTATAACTGTATATTATGTAATATAATAGTATGAACGCAATGACATCTTAATATAATAATAATAATAATAATAATAATAATAATAATAATAATAATAATAATAATTGATTATGATGATAATGATTGAGCTGATAATGACGGTGTTGATAAGGACCTTATTATTATTGTAATAGAAGATTTGTTATGGACGACATATAATTTGTGAATAGTTTTATGAGAGTGAAGGTACAAAAAAAAAAATAATAATAATAAATAAAAAAATAAAATACTAATTAAGCTAGACCTTATCAATTCAGAGCTTGAGCGTAGGAGTGCAATAATCAAGAGAACAGGGGCATAACATTAACCGGTTCCCGATTTTATGAGTTCAATAATCAAGAAAAATTGCAACGTGCTGCATAGGAAGAAACAAGCTAAACGGGTGATGATGAGTGAAAGAGATTGCTGGTTAGGAAAAGTTTGTTAGTATTTGATTTTTTATTTTTTAAGAAAATGTTGGATTTTGACTGAATAACTGAATTAATGTGTACAAGCCTACAAGTCACACATTGAATTTAATAAAAAGAAAAAAAATATAATTCTTATTCTAAATACTCACTTGTCATTTAAGATTTTCATTTTCTTAGGTAGTTTCACCAATTTATAGGTCTCCTTCTCAAATAAATACTTTATTTTTTTTTGCATAGCTTTAAATTATTAAGCTTTGCTTTCATCTTCAACTATCTTCCATAATATTTAGGTTCCCTCCATCAATCAATAAAACAAACTCATGTGGACCTCTTAAGTGCATTTGATGAGATTTTTAAAGTTGGTTCTTTATCAAAATCATCATCACCAATTTCATCATATATAAGATCAATTATCATATTTTGACATGCACCTATATTATGCTCATTATTTTGATCTTCAACTCTATCATCTTTCGCTATAGAAATAGAGGGAGTAATATCCAAATTAAAAGAATCATTAGTAGGCTGAATCATTGGTTTTTCTGTATTATTAATATCTTCCAATATTTATTCTTCAACAAAAACATCTCTATTATGAATTACCTTCTTGATAATAGGATCATGAAATCTATACCCAAACTTATCAATGCATGGCCAATAAAAAATACACTGCCTAGTCTTAACATCAAGTTTAAAATCTCTCATCTTTAGAAATATGAACAAAAGCTTTACAATCAAAGACCCTTAAGTGATTATAAGAAATATCCTTACTTGACCACACCTTCTTTGCCACTTCATACTCCAAGGTAACACATGGTATTCGGTTTAAAATATGAACAACAGTGCTCAAAACTTCACCCCAAAAGAATTTCGGCAATCCAAATTATGACAACAAGCACCTAACCCTTTTAACCAGTGTCATGTTCATCTTTCCAGCCAAACCATTCAACTGAGGAGTCTTCTGATGTTGTATGTCATGTTCTTTGAAATAAGCATAAAATAGACCTAAATACTAACTACCATTGTCAGTACAAATGGATTTTAATTTCTTTTTAGTTTCTCTTTCAACTGAAGCATGAAATTGCTTGACCACATTCAAAACTTGATCTTTGGTCTTCAAGGTGTAAACCCACACTTTCTTAAAGTGATCATCAATGAATGAAGGTTAAAAAATATATAGACCCTTCAAGTGTTCTTGTCTTCATTGGATCGCATACATCAGAATGCACCAAGTCTTGAAGGTGGATGACTCTTAAAAGAAACCATGTTATGTTTTCCAGCAAAGCAGTAATTGCACTTTTGCAAAACAACCTTACAACCAGATAACAGTTCTTCTTGGATAAGACATTCATGCTTTTCTCACCCATGTGACATAACCTCTTATGTCATAAATCAGTTCCATCAATAAATACAGCAGCATTAACAACATCTTTGACAACTTTTACTTGAGTTAAATAAATAGTAGAGTGTCATGTACCCCTAGCAACAACCATGGAACTTTTAGTGAACTTCCAACTCTTTTTGTGAGAATGAGCTATTATAGTCTTCATCAGCCAACTTACCAACAGAAAGTAAGTTCAACTGAATATTTGGAACATGCTTCACATGCCTCAAAATCAACTTGGAACCATTGAAAATTTCTAGGCAAATCCTTTCAACACCGGCACACTTCGCAATACCTTCATGAGTCATTTTCACATCACCAAAATCACCAGGAGTGTAAGAAGTAAACAAATTTCTCCTAGATGTACCGTGAATAGAAGGGAAGATCTATGATGAAGATACTAAAGTGTCTTCTAATGAGGATATTAAATCTTGATCGTTGATTTGTGTTATTAAAATCTGATGTGCAATTAAAGAAGAGAGAGAAACTTCTAAATATGGTAATATCCTCATCAAAAGATACTTAATTGTCTTCATGATAGAATTTTCCTGAATAGAAACACCACTATTAATAACCCAACTAGTGCTATTATCAACAAGGTTAATAGATTCAAACTCCTCAACAAGAAGAAAATCATCACGAGTTACATTTACTTTTTCTTCATCGCCATCGTCATGTTTATTTCTGCTCTTGCCTTTACTTGTCTTTGCTTTCTCTTTCTTCAACTTCCAACAAAACTTCTTCACGTGCCTTTTTTTATCACAACGATGACACTCAAGATTCTTAAACTTCTCACGAGACTTACTTCAACTTTGATCTCAAACTGCTTTAGGACCTCGTCTTTTATAACCCCCCTATACTCAGAAATCAAAACATCTGAACATGTAGACGATGTATTTTTAGGCTTTTTTCTCATTTCTTCATTCAAAACAGTACTCTTGGCAATGTCCATAGAGATGATACTATCAGGAGCAGAATTAGACAATAAAATTATGAGAACTTCCCAAGAATCTGGTAGGGAGCCAAGAAGTAACAACCATTGAACCTCTTCATTAAACTTGAGACCCATGGAAGATAACCAATTCAAATTCCTTAGAAAGTATTCAAGTGATTTTTCATCGAAGTCCCATCTGTGTACTTCAAAGCCAACAACTGCTTAATCAAACACATTTTGTTATTCCCAGTTTTCTGAGCATACAACTGTTCAAGCTTAATCCAAAGGGTCCGAGCATGTGTCTCTCCAATAGTATGGTTCAACACATGTGTCTCTCCAATAATATGATTCAACACATTATCATCAACCCACTACCTAATATACCCACAGACTTGTCTATGCAACAAAGTCCACTCAACATCAGATTTATCATTAAGCTTCTCTGTAGAAAAAACTGGTTTATGAAAATTCTTGACATAAAGCAAATCTTCCATTTTAGACTTCCACAAATCATAATTGGGATCACTAAGAATAATCATCAGACTAGTATTAGTATTAGAATTCATTGTTCAAAAAATCACAAGCCAGACAAATAACCAAAGAGCTCTGATGCCAATATGATAGAGTCCTGCACCGAAAGCGGCACAATTATCCAACACAAGAACACTCAAGTAACTCTAACACAATATGGCAGCAAAAATAATAGGCAAATAAAGCAACTAAATCAACAACAAGCGGACACCATTATTTTTAGCGTGGAAAACCTCTTCAATCAAAATCTTCATCGTTCAAAACGAAGAACCAGATGAGGCGAACATACAGTCTAAATTTCAAGCCGATCCAATGGTGAACAAGTGAGAAAATGCAGATTGAAGATGCTGCTGTCAAAGAAAACGAAAATGGCTCTCTCTTCTTTTTTTTCTCAAGTGACTGCTCTCTCTCCTTCAAAACCCTGACAATCTGATTGCTATGTGTGCAAGTGGGTATAAGACACCCTAAATATATTGGACTTGGGCCTCATTAAAAGAGAAACTTAACCCAGCAGTTTTGAGATTTTGGATTTTTGGATCAGAATCCGCTTTGAGAATGGTTTTGTTACTTTGTTTTCAAGTATAAAAATAATAACTAAAAAGCCAAATAATTTCCGTATAAGTGTAACTATTTATTTATTTATTTATTTTTGGACTTTGATAAGCGTAACTATTTTATCGACAATAAGCTTATGTGCTATATTTTGTGAGTAATGATAACGTGAACCATTTTATTTTACACTTTTTTTTCCAAGGGTATTGTACAACTCTCAATTCTAGGCTTATCACTCGCACACCCACTCACACAGTCACACACACCTCTAAACCCTTTCTATCAAAGGGATTTGAATTGGTGTGGCATCTTCATAGGCAAACACAATTGCCACTCCTACCAACCCCTCAGCCACATTTTTTTTACACTCTTTTAAGTAGTGTAGTTATGGTATAGTTATTAGAAGAGATGTTGTAGCTGTAAATGTATGTCTCTTTGTATTGTTACCGGCTGGCGTAGATTGTCTTGCAGCATATTACCATGAAAAAAAATAATAATAAAGAAGAAGAAGCAGCAAGGTAATGATGCGAGATCAAGTTCGAATTAATCAAGGCGAAGCTCTAGATATTGGACTGCTTTAAAAGAGAAAAGTATTAAAGCTACATTTGTGGGCTCATAAGTAAATATGAAAAAGCATTTGAATAGTGGTGAGAGTCCAAAAGAAAAAAAAATGATGATGTATGCACTAAGTACTGATGTGTGCACTTATTGGAAGGATTAAGAAAAAAATTCCATTAGCAACATAATAGTTAGTTAGTCCTCATGTATAAAAACAGAACATTAAATTGAGCTCATGAATTTTATTTTCAAACATTCCATTGAAAGATTAAGAAAGCAAGAGTATTGGAGGTTATAACAGTTAGTTAGTTAGCTTTCGGTTAGTTAGTTAGTGGTCCACAGCAATATGACAGTTAGTTAGTTAGTAACCATGTATATATAGTAGAATCAATAACTAAGACAAGTGTGAAGTTTTATATTGTTACTTCTCTCATTTTTTCTGCAACAAACTTGTATCAGAAACTTTCTCTGAGTTTTCTCTCTTGATCAATAAAGTTTCATTTCATTTCTTTACATGGAATCAGATTAAATAATCATGCTTTTGCTGCACCATCGTGTTCTTTGATCATCTCCATCACTCGTGGAGAAAGTTTCTTGAGGAAAACACAGAAACTGCGGAAACCTATCCTCTGGTTCTTCACGCCTAGGCGTAGCAGCAGTTCGTTCCTTCACGCCTAGACGTAGCAGCAGTTTGTTCCTTATGCTTAAGCGTAGCCAGTAACATTTGATCATCACGTTTAGGCTTCAAGGCGTGGACGTGCTTTCTTTATTTCATTAGTTCCGTTCTTTACGCTTAGACACCAATTCTCACGCTTAAACGTACTCAGTGACATCAAGATCGTACTCACCTTGTTCTTGAACCCATACCACAGAGATTTATGAGAGCATCACTGAGTTCAAAATCTTGAACGGCAATGGTGTAGTCCAATCAACGGGAACGAGAAAAGGTGCGTAAGATCGACACTGAGGCGATCATGGAGGATTTCACAGCTGAAACCAGCTCTGGAGGCACAAGGCGTAGCAGTACAATTGATCCTGCTACTGCTGCAATTACCAACCCTATGAGTCCCTATTTTCTACATCCAAGTGAAAACCCAGGTCAAATGCTCATCTCTACGCAAGTGACAGAACATAATTATCACTTCTGGGCACAAGCCATGACTATGGCGTTGGATTCCAAGAACAAGTTAGGATTCTTGGATGGCACGATAGCAGAACCTGCCATTGGAGATCCGATGAAGGCAATCTGGGAGCGCAACAACACTTTCGTTAGAAATTGGATATTGAGATGCTTAAGCACAGAGATAGCTCAAAGTGTCTTGTTCGTGAAGAAAGCGAAGGATCTTTGGACTGAACTAAAGCAACGGTTTTCACAGGGGAACCACATGCGTTTAGCAGATTTAAATGAAGAATTGTACTCTTTGAGGCAAGGTACTAACACAGTTACGTCGTTCTTTACCCAATTAAAGAAGATTTGGAGTGAAATTGAGAATTTCAGACCAATCAATCCATGTGAATGTGGATTACAATGTGCATGCAAGGAGTATCGTGAACAAGATTTCATAATGAGATTCTTGAAGGGGCTTAATGAAAGACTTTCTGGAGTTAGATCACAGGTTTTGTCGCTGGATTCGCTACCACCAATCAACAAGGTGTTTGGGTTGATTGTGCAACAAGAAAGGAAACTAAGCCTAGATTTCATTGAGGAACCAAAAGCTTTAGCAGTGACAAGCTCTGGTAACTCAAATCAGAATCACAACAATAGTAAAGCCTCCAACAAACCCAAATTTGGCAGAAACAACACCAAAATATGTTCCTGTTGTGGCAAAACTGGGCACACCATTGATGTTTTTTATAAGAAGCACGGTTATCCTCCAACCCAAAAGAAATGGGTTGCCATTGCTGCCAATTTGACTTCCTCGATGAATGATGATGTGGAAGATTCCAGGGAAGATGTTCCACAGCTCTCAGACCTCAGTCTTAGCCAAGAACAGATTCAAGGACTAATGACTTTGCTTCAATCACAGATGCATCATGCTTCATCTAGTGTCTCAAACACATCCCACAACATAAATCAAGTCATAGTTAGTAAAAATGAAAAAGAGTCCGTGTCAGGTATTGAAACCATAGTCCTTAATTGTTCTCCAAAGTTATTTGAGTTAACTGCATTCTCTTTCAATTGGATTTTCGATTCGGGTGCCACTAACCATGTGTGTAGTTCCTTAGATGTCTTTAGCTCCTATAAGAGAATACCACCCATACGAGTCAAGCTACCTGATGGATCACAAATAGTCTCTAATACCACTGGTTTTGCTCAATTTAATCAAGATTTCTACCTCACAAATGTTATATATCTACCCGATTTTACATTCAATCTTATATCTGTCAGCAAATTAACTTCCTCCCTAAATGTTCTATGCTTATTTTCTGATATCGGCTGTGATATTCAGGACAAGCAAACCAAGAAGAGGATTGGATATGGTAAAGAGAAGCATGGCCTCTATGAACTGCAGAAACCAACCAGCAGCAACAAAGTTTCTTTGAATCTGGTGATAGATGATTATCTAGCTTGGCACTTTAGACTAGGCCACATTTCAAGAGACAAATTGTCATCTCTTAATAAAGTTTTTCCTTTCATAAATGTACCTAAAGATAGTGTTCAATGTGACATTTGTCCATTGCCAAAACAAAAGAAATTACCATTTCATTCTAGTACTATTAAGACAAATTCTGCATTAGAGTTACTGCACATGGATATCTGGGGACCAAATGCCACAGATTCCTTGTTTGGTCACAAATACTTTGTTCCAATTGTTGATGATTTTACAAGATATACATGGATATTCTTCATGAAACAGAAATCTGAAACTGTATCATCCTTACAAGTTTTTATTAACATGGTTAAGAGGATTTTTTATGCAAAAGTCAAGTGTATCAGGTCTGACAATGGACCAGAATTCAATCTCACAAATTTTCTAAATTCAAAAGGAATTTTGCATCAAAAATTCTATATAGAAACACTACAACAGAATGGGGTGGTGGAAAGGAAGCATCAGCATATCTTGAACACAGCTAGAGCACTAGTTTTTCAATCAAACTTACCTCTTGAGTTATGGATATATGCAATTGCTCATGCTGTGTTCCTCATAAATGGAATGCCTTCGAGAGTTTTGGATGGGAAAACACCCTTTTCGAAATTATTTTCCAAAGACCCTGACATTAGCATTGTAAAAACATTTGGCTGTCTTTGTTTTGTCTCCACTTTAAGTGCACATAGAAAGAAATTTGATCCAAGTGTTTATCTAGGACACAAGTCGGGGGTCAAAGGTTATCCATACTATGATCAAAATACTGGTACAATTGGTTTGTCCAGAAATGTTTCCTTTAATGAAAGTGTTTTCCCATTTCAATCTCCACCTACCATTGTTCCTATTCCAATGATCACTGATAACAACTTAGACAATACATATAATTTTCCTTTACACAACTCACATGCACACACATCATCTGCACAAACATACACTCAAAATAATGAAAATCAACAAAACAATACAGAAAATGATGACACTACCTCTCTTGACAATGTGCCAACAAGAAGGTCAACATGGGACAGGAAACCACCAGGTTATCTAAAAGATTTTCACTGCAACATAGCTGCCATGGCTACATCTCCTGCATCATTATCCAATTCTACTTCAATTACATATCCTCTGTTAAATCATATTTCATATTCTAGGTTAGGTGACAATCACAAACAGTATGTCCTCAATATGGTAATCCTGTCTGAACCCAAGTCATATAGGGAAGCATGTACATCTAAACATTGGGTCAAAGCCATGAGTACTGAGATTTCTGCACTTACTAACACTGGGACATGGGAGTTTGTGGATCCTCCACCGGGAACAAGACCAATTGGTTGCAAATGGGTCTATAAAACAAAGCTCAAAGCTGATGGGACATTGGACAAATACAAGGCACGCCTGGTAGCAAAAGGATTCACACAAATGGAGGGAATTGACTTCAAGCAAACATTCTCCCCAGTTGTGAGAATAGGCACGGTTCGGCTTGTTTTAGCATTAGCTGCTACTCAGAATTGGCTTCTTAAGCAGCTAGATGTTAACAACGCTTTCCTTCATGGGGATCTTGATGAAGATGTGTACATGACAATTTCTCAAGGAATTACTCCTCCCAAACCAGGTCAAGTCTGTAAATTGAAGAAGTCTCTCTATGGGCTGAGGCAAGCTAGTCGACAGTGGAATGATAAGCTCACTAGCACTCTAATGGATATGGGGTACACTCAGTCAGTTCATGACACTTCTCTATTTACTAAATTCAAGTCTAACAACCTATTCACTGCACTTCTGGTCTATGTTGATGACATGGTTCTCACTAGCAATGATGAATCATAAATCAAGTGGGTCAAGCAGCAGTTGGATGATAAGTTTAGGATCAAAGACCTTGGTACCTTAAAATTTTTCTTGGTTTTGAGGTGGCAAGGAGCTCGAAGGGCATCACTATATGCCAACGTAAGTACTACTTAGAATTGCTTGAAGATGCAGGCCTCTTGGCATGCAAACCAGCCACTACTCCAATGTGCAATTCGACCAAGCTTCGGAAAGATGATGGGGTACCATTTTCTGATGTTTCAGCATATAGGAGGTTAGTTGGGAGGTTGCTTTATCTCACAAATACTAGATCAGACATTGCCTATGTTGTCACTGCCCTTAGCCAGTTCATGTCAGCTCCAATGGAACCACATCATGATGCTGCCTTAAGAGTTCTTCGTTACTTAAAGCAAGCACCAGGGCGTGGTGTGTTCTTCTCTGCAACCTCGGAGCTTAGATTAAGGGCCTTCAGTGATTCTGATTGGGCGACATGTCCTGATACGCTTCGCTCTGTCACAGGCTATTGTGTTTATTTAGGAGATTCTCTTGTGTCTTGGAAGTCGAAGAAACAGGAAACTGCATCCCGGAGCTCTACAAAAGCAGAATATCGAGCTATGGCTGCAACTACTTGTGAAGTCTTGGCTCTTAATTACCTTCTACAGGATCTTCGAATTCAACACACCGAACCTGCCATCTTATATTGTGACAATAAGTCAACCATCCAGATTGCAGAGAACCCCACATTTCATGAACGCACCAAACACATTGAGGTTGATTGCCACAAGGTGAGGGAGAAGGTGAAGGATGGCAGCATCCATCTTATCCCAGTTTCATCTCGATCTCAACTTACGGACATTTGCACTAAGCCACTAGCACCATCTCTCTTCACTGATCTATCTTCCAAGCTAGGCATGATTGATATCCATGCTCAAGCTTGAGGGGGGTTATTGGAGGTTATAACAGTTAGTTAGTTAGCTTTCAGTTAGTTAGTTAGTGGTCCACAGCAATATGACAGTTAGTTAGTAACCATGTATATATAGTAGAATAAATAGTTAAGACAAGTATGAAGTTTTATATTGTTACTTCTCTCATTTTTTTCTGCAACAAACTTGTATTAGAAACTCTGAGTTTTCTCTCTTGATCAATAAAGCTTTACTTCATTTCTTTAAAGAGAGTTGTATTATTCTAGTGTTAAAAAATAAAAAGAAGCTATTATTCTCCGGTTATAATTTGAAAGAGGTTGTAACAATTATTTCCTATATAGTGAAAATATTTTTTTCTTTCCTGAGGTGTTTTTGCATAAATTATTGTTAGATGTACATTTTCTTAACTCTGTTGTTGGTTAGCAAAGATAAGTTAATTTAATTCTACCATTCAACCAAAAAATAGAGAGAAAATAATTTCTTCAAATTTTAAAAATGATCAAATAATGATAATATAAATATTGATGCGCTAAGTAAAATCTTCATTTGCCAATAATTAATGTCTTTACTTAGATGCACTGACCGTTTAAAAGATAGTTATTTTTCCTGACGTGACATATATTTGAATGAAAATGTAAAATAAAATTAATGCATCAAAATTAAATTCAAACATTTTAATATTTTATTACAATCGAAAGGGAAATATTCAAATGAGATTGAGATGATCTCGTTCAATCACTGCCAAGTAAGTTACAATATGTAAACTGTCCCTAATTCTAATGTTTTATTACCTCTCCATCACCTTAAAAAATTTTGGGGAACCAAAACAATCTTATGACAAATACTTGCAAATTCACAAAGCATATTTAATGTGTTCTGACTTCTAAGTTTAATCATAATCACTAAGTTTTATTTTCAGTGATTAAAATAAACCTACACATTAATATACTTGAGGAGCATGCAAGTATTTGTTGAAATCTGCCACAAAGGATTTCCAACTGATTAATAACTATACATAACAATCAGTAATCACTTTCACAAACTACAAGGTCACAGAGATATGCTACCTTGTTGCACTTTTCAGCAACCTCTTTTTTCCTTTAATTGGCTTGTATAATAATTTTGGCTGAAAAACATATATATCCTAATTGATGATGAGAAGAGGCCCAAATGAATGTGGTGAATGAATTTGGAACAATTTGATGAAGATTTGCTTCATCTGAAGATCAGATTGTGGCATGTATTATCACAAGGGTAAGCACAATCAATGTCCTTAACGACTGCACGGTCGAAATACCAGTCTCCAACTGCCAGAGCAATTGCCTGCAATTTTATTAATGCATATATGGAGGTTAGAATCGAACACAAAGACGAAGTTTCAAGGAACATGGAAGATCAGAAAAATCATAGTGTATAACATACTAAAGTTATGAAGATCAACTTTGAGTCTAATAAGTAGTGATAGTAACATGCTACAATTTCTTACTTGGATGAGTAACTTTCTGATGTTCTAATTATTTTAAGGAGGCTGCTAGATAGAAAAAATTGTTGAAACCTTTGAAATTGGGACTGATTTGATATGAAATCCTTTGTTTGGGAAACATAAGAAAGTAAGAATTGATTTGACTTGTAAACTTCATGAACTTAATTAATAACTAATCTCAAATCCTCTTAGTTTTTCAGGACTTCATTAGAATTGAAATGATTTGGCATTTTCAAAGTATAAAAAAGTCAATTTTACTCTTTAGATAATAGTGTAAAGCAGCCCGTGGCAGTTCGAAAATGGTGGAAGATTGTGTAGTAATATGATCAGAGACTATGCTCAAATCAATTCAATTCTTATTAATTTACCATCAAAATATATAAAAAATAAAATAAAATAAAATAAAATAAAAAAACTGACTTCCAAATCAATCCAATTCCCATTTTATATTATGTATTCCAAACACATTATTTGATTCACAATTCAATATTTTCAATTCAAATTCAAGTCAAATCAATTCCAAAACAAGTTTCTTACAAACACACCCATTATGAATGCAGTATTGACATCAGTTCATTGTATAAAAAATCAACAATGCTAGATAACCAATAAAAATTCAGCCAATATTAGCCAACAACTTAAATTGAATGTTCTATTTCTTTAGGTTTCGAATGTTCTATTTCTAAAAAATACTTATTGATGGTTGTTTTAGGTTTCAGATGTTCGATGACTTTTATTGTGGACGTTCTATAAACAGTGGTTACGGATGTTTTACTTTTTGTTGGCTGATTTGTTAGTTAGAAAAATATTAGTTACCTATACTTTTTTCATAAACAATATAATAAATCTTCAAGGTAATTATTGATTTATGTGTCTTAGCAAAACTCAACAAACGTTGTCTAATTCAAAGTGGAACATTGTGTTTGACGAATTTTTATTAAAAGAACAAACAAACAAGTGGTGATAGCTTAGAAAAGAAACGAAAGGCTGATAAAATTGCAAAAGAATACCTTTTCCCTAATGACAGGAGAATTGTCGGCAAACCATGTATCCTGCCTCTCAGATTGGCAGTGAGCAAAACAAGAATTGATAAACATTCCATTCTGATTTGATCTTGAGAAGCCTTTCATAGAATTCAACATTTCATTCCTGAAAGCTGTGCAAAAGAGACAATGAAATGAGTTAGCACATTGAATAGTTTGTAACAGAAGCAATCTCTCAGGCATCAAAAACCACCTTGCAGAAACTGGATCTGTGAACCAGAACACCTATAATAGTTTTTTCTACAATCATGCCAATTGCCACTCGGGTCAGCTGTCGTGGGAGCTAAGCTTGACTGGATCTGATTACAAGCAAAATATATCTCTTCAGTCTATTGTATGATTAAATACATGCATAAGCACTAGCAATCAGATCATATGACTCATAAGGAGTTAAGAGGACTAGCAGCAGGAGATGAAAACAGACATTTACCTGCCATGAATCATAGGCAGTGTTGAGAATGAAGAGTGGGGTTCTTATACCGGCAATCAAGTTCTGAGGGAAGAAGCACTGAAAAAACAAGAGAGAAGAAGATACATCAGTGCAAGTTTAACTTAGAGCAAACAACAATTATGGATCATTTGTGCAATGTGCATGTTCATTCATCTGAAAAATTTATGTCTAAATTTGCAGACTAAAGGATATCAATGATTACCGAAGTGGGATCAAGGTGATTGGTACAAGTTCGCGGCAGATTCCTCTGTACTCCCTGCAATAAATGGACAAAAGAAGTAATCATCATGCTGAGGAAGTTATGACCATGTTGAAAAACCATTTGCAAACCATGCAGAATTGTCATTTGGTAAATGATATTTTCATGTTAAACAAAGGTTTCCAAAATTCAATAACTGCAAACAAAATTTCTTTCTTTCTCAGGTTTGGCGAAAACTACATGAAAGATCCAGGACCAAAGCACATACAAATGAACGCTATGCAAAATTGGCAAATATCTCATAAGCCTAAGATTCTGAAATAGAAGAAACCTATAGTTAACTATCAAAGTTTCAAGGATATATTAAAAACAAAGTGGTAGCTTTATAATATATTTTTCCTTTCATGCTATAATAAGTTGGTATTCGTAGAAAAAACAGTTGTATACCTGCAACCCTACGATACCACTGAAAAAATTCCTGAGTGTATGTCCACCAGATATGTCTTTCCTATAATTCAGACAGAGAAACAAGTAAGCATTAATTTGAGGATAAAAAATGTCCAAAACAGTGCAGTCATGATGGAAATTAGTATTTGATTTTATGAAATACCGCAGTTAGCAACTTACGCATCAAGAAACAGCCCAGCATCACTGAGACACTTCACTTTGGTATTCCTTGGAAACAGACCTCGAAATTCATCGCAGTGTATGATGGTAGCGAGACCACCAGCCGAGCAGCCAGAAAGTAGAGCCTGGAGCACAAAAGTTGCATTAAACTGGGAGTAGAAAGAAAGTTTATTTTAAGTATTAGTATAACTACGGATACGAATACAACCTGCCGGGCAAAACGCATTCCCTTTGACATCAAATCCTCCATTGCAGCCATCCAAATGCGTTGTCCTCGGAATTGCAAACGTGCAGCCTATCTCAGTAGACAACATTTACAAGCAATGTGTTATCTTCCACATATGTTAATTATACCAAATTTTACAACAAAATTGTGCAAATTTGCACCAAACTTGTATCCAATAAAATATATGTAGCCACAGTTTTCAGCATATATGTAACAATTATAAATCCTGATAAAAGAAACTTTGGTAATTGGTGAAACTAGATACAACAGCATATATACTTAGATGTACAATTTAAAGCATGTTGTAAGAACATTTACAATCACTCATTCTTATGACTCGGATATTCAAAATCTACCTTATGTTCACTGTCCCCAGCAAAAGAGGCACCATCACAATAACGAATCTTCACTCTGTTCCAGTTGAAAAAGTCTAGAATCACAAAGGAACAAGAATTTGAACCAGATGGTTAACTCTATAGGCATATAAACAGAAAAACACAAAGGGATCCATCAAAGTAGTTCAACTGAATGGAAACCTGGATTTTGTTGAGCCTTATTGCTTAATATTCCTGTAAAAGGTATCTCCCTTTCCATGAAGGCCGAAGATCCGCGCCGAGTTTTCTTGCGATAAAGGCATGACCTGACATCATTACACCATCCTCCTCCCTGTCACAGAATTTGCACTTCAATATCAGTAGAAACCTTTTCTAGTCCAGCAGCTGAATAGTGAATATACATAGGATTCCCAAAACACTTTGCAAGATGTTTCAAACTCGAGACCTGCTTAAATGAATCTAAGCCACATACCGTTTGGACCAACCCCGTTAGTCACAAGAAATGAAGCTAAGTGCTACAAATCTAACTACTAAGTAGAGATTAACTTGAAGTATGTGTCACGAAAGCAGTTGAAGTGAAAGTAAGATTATTATGTGATACCTCTAGATTAATGATCCAGCTATTTGCTCCTGATCCATATCCTCGATGCAAATGGTAACCAGGCAATGATCCATCCAAACAAACTGTAAAGGAAAAAAATAAAAAATCAATTATGTTTAGCTTAAATTAAAGGTTACAAAATTTTTAGATATTGCGAAAACTGAAAACCAAGTTCATGTAGATTCCTTCATCATTGCCATATTTAAGATATATATAGCCTTGAAGATGAATAGGCACATACACATACATATAATAAAGTTGAAAAAAAAAAAAAAGATAAATAAATAAATAATTAGATTATGTAAATGCTAAGTAAGAACGGATTATTAAAAAAAAAAAAAGAAAGGAGAAGAATGCAGGGTTTGAAAAATGTTGCTTGAAAAGCAATTAAATCAATGTTAGATTTAGAAACATGCTTCAGGCACAAAATGTGCAGAGAGAAAAAATAAAAATAAAAGGTGTAGTAGGGTAGTGTTGTGTTACCTGCTCCTTTGGCAGCAGCACTTTGAATAAGGGTGAGTCCTACCATAAGAGAGTACCCACCCCTCCCAGCTAAGGACGCTTCAGCTTCATGTGCCTCCAACAAATTGAGGTGAGTTGCATTCACATAGTGATGGTGAACAGCTTCAGAGGAAGTGCTAGACAGAAGAAGAAGGTAGATTACAATGGCGAGGCAGAGGAAGAGGTTCATTGTTAGAGGAGTAAAGTAAGGAGAAAGAGAATATGCAATGTGGTTAGGCACAGACACAGCCACACTCTGATTTGGACTATAAATAATAGAGGGAAAGAAGGGGTGAGTGTGAGTTTAATTTTAATTACAGCGGGCACCTTTTGAATCGGAACCAATCTACATTCTACAAGGTGGCTCTCCCTCTTTCTTTCTTTTCTTTCTCTTTGAGACTTTAGAGAGTTTGAGAAGGTAAAAATGCCAGTCACTCTCACACACTGTCTCTCTCAACCTTTTCAATTTAAGCACATGAACAAAAAGAATTTGTAAACCATGCTTTTTTTTCTAGTTTTTTTTCTCATTTTTTATAGAGTTTCAATTTTTCAAGTCATTCGAGTACTTATCTACTAAATCTAATTTTCCCCCCTTTTTTAACCGAGAGGAGCATTTCAATTTTCAAGGGCTTCCTTCCTCTTTTTCCATGGGATACAATAACTGCTGCCACTTTTTGTTCCTTCATTTTCCAATCAGATATGCTCAATGCCTAAAGTGATTATGACCAGAGATCTGAAAATTTGAAATGCCTAACTTTTCATCGTTTGAGTTGGACTTCTTTCCCATTTTAATCATTTACTTTTTACTAATTAGTAATTACTACTCAACATGTACATGCACACATTGCATCTTATCTTATACAAATAATAATTCATTGGTTTGGTTATTTATTTTCATTTCAATAACAATATTTAACCAAATTATTTCAGTGTATGTATGCAATTTCCAACACCATTTCATACTTCATCATCTCTCTAGTAGTTTTTATTTAATTTCCTTTAGCGTTCAACTAACGCCAAACTTAGCAATTACAATATTCTTCAAAATAAAAATGTGTCAAAGTTGGTTGAAATGTTTGTTACGATCCATGATTTGGGCAAACATGATTAGTTAATAAATAACAAGAATCATATGTGCCTCATGCCGACAAATTTCAGAGTAAAAAAGAAAGGAAGAAATTAATTAAAACTCAAAACTGAAGCTTAATTAAAGCCCTGTTTGGAATCTTAGAAACGAACCAAAAATAAGGCTTTAAATTTAGAGAAATTAGACACATGCAATGCAATCATATGACTAATGAACCAACAAATAGTAATTAATAGGGAATCAATATATACTTAAATGAGTTACAAATGATAAATATATTATGTGAATGATAATTTTTTAAATTTCAGATAATAATTTTTTTAATTTTGGATGATAATTTAATTATTGACTCCTCAATAATTTCATAATATTGGTTCCGTACCATTATTCTAAATTATTTAATATGTATTTATGAAAATTTCTTCATAATTTTCATTACTAGCTAGGAGAAGAGGTTAGCAAGTCGCAATCATATTAGAGCGCCTTCTTTATGGCTCTACACCAATTTATGGTAGGACATGCATCTTGCAATCTTGCAATTTAATGGTGAATATTGCATAATACATAGATACATACATATATCACCATTGATACTGGATCTATCACCAATTTTTTTTTATTAATAATTCATCAATAATATTTAAAAGTATAGGATTAGACTATTAGTTATTGAGTTTAATTTCAAGATAGTATAAAAACATTACATTATTCAATCAGATTTTTGTGTTCACATGAATTTTAAAATAATAAATTTAAAAATTAGTTATTTTTATTATCTAACAATACATATAATTAATTATCTGTGTAAAATTATTTTATCCTAATAGTATATGAAAATTAAATTTATAATGATTCTCAATTTTGTTAACATAACGAAAATATTTTTGTTTTTAATAAAATTCGAAATATTTTTAACTACTTTTGAAAATTTCAAGACTTATATGAGTGGTTTAACCGGTTAAAGTTATTACTTGTTAGTCCATGAAGTTTTCTTCTGAGCATTAATAGCTCTCAAAAAACGTTTATTTGTATCCACCAAAATTGATAAAGTTTTGACAAATAATTTCACTAACTATTATCTCGTCGTTGTTGATGTTAACGAGCCTTCCCCAGTATAGCACATTATGGTTTGCAGAATTGGTAAATTAATTGGGAATAAATATACAAAATTGCACACGAAAATTTTGAAATAGAAAAAGATACATATGAAAGATTCAAATGGACAAAAATACATTTCAAAAAGAATTAACTACGATGTATATTTTGTGCATCATTAATTAATAATAAATGGACATAAGTATACACGATATGTCATTTTTGCCTATTAATAATTATTATGTATTTTTATTTATTCAAATCTTTCATGTATTTTTATTTATCTCAAAATCTTTTTACGTATACTTATGTACATTTACTCATTAATTGGCTAGTATCTATCTATAAATTTTTAGAATACAGCAGGAAAATTGTCCACCAAAGATGGTATTACTAAAAAAAGAAAATCCAAAATTATTTATGAAATGTACTTACACAATTACTTATCCTTTAATTAATTAGATGGATTTATTTCATACGATTTTCTTTCTCCTTTTTTCACACCATAACTTTGTCATCAACACTCCTTTATTATTAATTTAGGTTAATATTCAAGGAAAAAATTTAATAGCCATAAATAGATATAACTTACTTATTTTTTCAACCCTACAAACTTTTTTTTAAGTAATTTTGGTAGTTTATCCTTAAAGTTTATGTTTGGAATAAAATTTTTAATAAAGAAAGTCTTAGGAATCAATATATTTAGGAGCCAATAAACTTATGATGATGATAGGCGAATTACGAATAATAACTCATATAGTCTATAAATGATCACTTTTATTATATTTGACTGATAGTTTTTTTAATTTTGAATGATATTTTTTTAATTTTAAATGATAATTTAATTATTAGCTCTTTAAAAGCTCTTTAATATTAATTTCGTAACACTGTTGTTTTTAATAATAATGGAGATTATATATATACTTTTGATGAGTGACTAATTCAACTAGCTAGGCGTTTACTAGAGTATTATTAGTGACATTAGATGTAGCATGCAAAAACTAGAAAGTGATGAAATCAAAACCCAAGTCCCCAAATAACGACACTTAGATACATACATACATCAGTGTATCCGTTACGTTTACGCAAACATCTGAATTTTTTTGGCAAACATCTGAATTTATGTTCAAAGAAAATAATGTGATAGTGATTATTTGTGAAATAGTGAGTGAGATTGCATTATTGTGTATTTGTGTTGTGCCCTTCAAATACGCTAGATTTGTGTTTGTATGCTCCTAATATTAATGACTTATAAATACTAAAACCATACATACATACACACATTCATACAAGGTCTCACACTTATTCATGCAACTAATTAATTAAATAAATGGTAGAGTCTTTTTTGCTTATTTATATCTTTTGTATGTGCTTGACTTGTGCTGACCAACTTGCATTTGAGGCAAGAAATATAATGCATAAGACATGGTAAACATGTGAGTGTCAATTACTCTACATACATACAAGTGGATTCATGCTTATCTAATATCTATGTCTTAGAGCGTGTTTCTTTGGGGCTTTCAACAAATGTCATCATTCTTTAGTTTTTTTCTTAAACGAGTGACCACTTGTTGAAAATATTAAATAAGATTATTTTAAATAAAAAAAAAAAGCTAAAATTTTAATACATTTAATATTATTAAAAATTAAAATATGTGATAATAAAACTTCTTATATATAGTAGTATGGATATAATAGATTTTTTGAGATGCTAAACATACATGATAGTATACGTGTTGGCTTATTAGTGATTGAATTTTAGTGTATACGTCACATAATTGATTTAGGGCAAATTATTGATTTAAATCCTTCATGATACAATATTATTAGATTACACCAATCTATGAGAAATAATTAGATTGCACCATTTGACCCAATTCTATGAAATTCGTGGGAAGGTAATGGGGATTCAGAATCCGTGACAGGATATAAAGTATTCAGAAACAGTGGCTACCTCCCACGGATTTTGAACAATTCCCTCACTACAACATTGCTTCAATGTACCGACGGTAATTACCGATGGCCATTTGAACACGGGCCCTACCGACGACCAAGCCGTCGATACTAATATCATGGCCGTCGGTAATATTATACATTAAATGCACGTTAAGAAGGCGTTGTGTATCGACAGCTAAGCCGACTGTAGGCCATCGGTAAAATTAGCAATATTTTGGCGCCAATGGACGCCACGACGGCTTAATGTTATCAACGGCTAAGTCATCACCATCGCCGGCGTCGTGGGAATTTTAAATGTTGTTAATATTACCGACGGCTTGACCGTCGCTACTATTACCGGCAGCCGCAAGCGGGGGATGGTTTATGGGATGGGTATGGTTCCCTCCCATAAATACCCACTGCTCTTTTCAGATCCTGACGATGATACCGCTAGTGGCCCACCCGATCTTAGAGAGCAGGTTACCCTACTCAACAGGGAGATTACATAGCAGCCGGAGGCGCATGCTCAGAAGGTAGCTGCTGTGGAGGCGTCTGCGCGGAGAAGGTGAGGACCTTGGAGTCCACCGTGCAGACACAGTCGCAGGAGGTCTCCGACTTGAGAAGAGCTTATTCAAACATGTACAGCTTTCTGACTCAGATGCGGAGTGGCGCATCCGGCTCAGGTACGATGCCAGACATGCTTCTCCCACCGCCTCCACCGCCACCACCGCCTCCTGCTCTGTCACAGACTCCTGCTCCGTCACAGACTCTCCCACCACAACCTGACCAGACTACCGTATCCCCCCACCATGATGATGACATCGACTATGTTTGACACTTTTTAGTAGTTTGTTTATTTGTATTCTTTTTCTGGGATTATTGTTATATTACTTCGTTCTTTTATTGATTTTTTCAGATTTTTTAGTTATTGAATATATTATATTTTATTTCCTACTTTAGTAGATAATTGAATTAATTTATTACAGGTTAATATGTATAAAAAAAAGAAAAAAAACACATTTTAAACGACAGGATTTTTACCGACGGCCACGCCCTCTATAATATAAAGAAAAAAAAATAAAATTCTAAATTTTATTCGCCGTCGGTAATAATACGTGTATTAATTTATGGCAACGCAATATTACTGACGTCCTAGCCGTCGGTATAAATAATTTAATATCAAAAAACTAACGAGAGTATTATCGACGGCCTAGCCGTCAGTAATATTAATTTATTTTACTGACGGTTTATCGGGGCCGTCGGTAATAACTACCGACTCAATTTGCGGTCACACATTATGACAGAATATTAACGCGTCTTGTAGTGCCTCTAATAAAACCCTCCATAGGGTGCCATGAATTCTGAGCAATTAGCTTGTTAAGTTCCATGCGTAGCAGCCTCATTTGTAGGCATCTTTCAATTCTTTTTTTTTTTTTTGTAATAGTTGTTTCATTTATTTATTTTTTTCAAAAATAACTTTTATTATCTTTTAGCCTAATCAATAGATATAAGATGATTTATAACATGAAAATCATATATATTTTTTTTGTTATACCTACTACTATTTTTATCCTTATATTATACATGATCAACTATTAATAAATACATTGCATATTACATGTGCATGCAATATTTAAGTCTCTAGTTTTTTATTCAAAATATTATATGTATATGTACATGTAATATTTAAGTCTCAATATTTAAGTCTCTATAATATTGCATATTATACATTGCATATTATATGTATATGCAATATTTAGGTCCAGCTTTTTAAAAATAAACTCAGAATCTATGATACCCTACCACGGATTCTTCTTACTTAAATAAAAAACTCAAAATTCGTGGTAAGTCATGGTGGATCTTATAAACCAAAACACTCTACCACAAATTTCATATAAATTGGCAAAATAGAACAATCTGATCATTTATTAAAAGAATGGTGTAAATAAATAAATTATGAATCCATATGAATTATATAAGTAACTAGCCCATTGATTTATTTTATATAATTCTTATAATTCAATCAATTTTCAATTAGAAATTTATAATGTAAAAATTAGTAATTAAATATTTATACTAAATAATTATTTTCCACTAAATTCCTACAATACTATCAGTTGGCATTTAAGAAGAAAATAGAATATCATCAAAATGTTACATCCTAAAACTAATAAATATAGAAAAAAATATTGGGTAAAGTATGGTTAATGTCTCTAACGTTTATGGAAAGTTTTAAAAATACCCCTAACGTTTAATTTGATCTAATTTTATTCCTAACGTTTTCGATTTGTTTTAATTTTACCCCTAATCATTGATAATTTTACCATCAATATTTTTAATTTTTCAACAATTAGGGATAAAATTGAAACCAATCAAAAACGTTTGGAGTAAAATTGAATCAAATTAAACTTTAGGAGTATGTTTAAAATTTTTTCCAAATATTAGGGACATAAATCATACTTTACCCAAAAATATTTTAAGATAATGTTCAATCTGTCTTTGAGTGACAACTATTAAAATAAACTTAATTTAATTTTTTATATAATATAAGGATTTGTTTTAAATATCAAAATTTAATAAAACGATATAAACTAGAATAATTAAATCATCATTGAATAATTACAAAAGATGTTCCCCGTATGAGTGAATGTGAGTGACCTAGTAACCAAAAAATATAAGTACTTCTTAACAATTGTGTATTTATATATTAAATAGATGAGTACTACTGGTCTACTGCTTGAGTAGGATAATAAAAATATATTATTTATATACAAATTGATTATTGTATATAACATCAAATCTTGTGAAGTTATTTAATTTGCATTTAAATGAAACAAAGTATTATTTTATTGCTTCACATCTAAAGTCAGTGACATTTATTTTATAGTTTATTTATTCTTTTTTTATATATATAATTTTATCACTTTAACTAAGATATCTCTTGTACTTATATATATATAAGTACTGTTTAATTTTTCTTTGCTTCTTGGTTTTGAAAAAGTTATATCAAGAAGTGAATATTATAACTTCTTTTTTTTTAATTCATATTCGATGGCTAATTCATAAATTGATAAATATATTTCTTTGGGTGGATATTATCCTAAATGCTTTATGAGTTTTTTTTCTTCTTTTTAATTGAAAATCCTAACTGGCACCTTTAAAAGACAATCACTACTACTGCCATTTGTTTGATTGGGGTTGGTTTTCTTATCAAACTGAAGCAAATTAATTAAAGATGGGATGGTCAAACTGTTAATTAAGGATAGAGTTGTTTGTATAATTGTATGATCACGTGGAAAAGACACAAAGATTAATTGCAACCTGATTTATGTTCTCGGATCATGATTCATAACAACCATTAACCAATTAAGAAAAGAGAAACAGAACTTAAAGAATATATAAATATAATATAGCATGTGAGATCTGCAATTTTGAAATGTAGCTATCAAATGCATGTGCACTCTCTTGGAATAATAACAATAATTAGTTAGCACTTCCACTTAGCAATGGCGCACAAGCAAGCTAATGGGAGCAGTCACAGCTAGCTAGCCCACCATGCTTTTTGCCACTTTGATGTAATGCACAAACAATAATATGAGAGAATGCCCCTCATTATTACCTATTATATATGTACATGCTCATATTTTGATTGAGTTATAACGATTTAAATGTTGAAGAAAGGCAACCTAAATAAAAAGCAGGAACCAGTTACATTAGAAAAATAGAAGGGGGCACACGAACTAAAGCACATATATATAGGGAACGGAGGGGTGTCAATGGGACGGGGTGAGGGCGGGGCACAAAATGTCTTCCCGTTCCCGAAATTTCTCCCGGTCTCCACCTCATTTCTCGGGTCGTTCCTATTTCCTGCAGATTCTCCATTCAGTCTGTTCCATCTCTCTTTGATATTTTTAGTAAAAGTTTTAATAAAAAATTAATATAAAAATATTAATATAGTGAAACATTATTTAAAAATATTTTGTTCAAAATAATAAATTATTTAAAATTTAACATTATATTCAAAAAGATAAAATAATATAACAAAATAATATGTTAAATGATTAAAGAATTTAATACTAGAAATTAATCAATAAAAATATTTTAGGTATTTAAAATCGTTCAGAGAATTTTGGAGTTGGAAACGGAGATCCTAGCTCGAGTTCCGTGCTTGATTTGTGGGAATTTTACCCGTGTCCAATCCCCATAAGACGCTCATATCTCCATTGGGAGATCCACTGGAGATCCACTGCGTGGGGATTTTTGATACCCATAGTCTAGCATCCATTAACAACAAAACTATTAATGCTTCTACAGACAGCAACACAAATTTTGTTTAAAATAACACAAACATTTTAGAAAAATAATACAGAAAATAAAACAACATACACACATAAGTTATATAGGAAAATGAAAGAGAATATAGAGAAAAAAAAAGACTGAGAAGAAGAATAGAAGAAAAGAAAGAAGAACATGAGAAAAAGTTAGTATTCTTATATTTTGGATTCATAATTCGTTGAGAATTTCGTTAAAATTCATTTGCACAGCAATACTTATTAATTAAGAAAGTGAAAATAACGCAAATAAATCAGTGTTCTTAATAAGATAAGAAATGTAATGCTATGAAATTATAAATTGAGAAGAATTTTAGAACCCAGCTATTACTACTAATTCACTATTATATATCAATTGTGTCAGCACAAGAAGATTCTTGGGTAACATGCATTATTTTCTTCTGCTGCATCTTTCAAGCCAAATATAATCTTTATGCACATAAGCCAAACTTAATTAATTTATAGTTTGGCAAAAAAGGCAAATCCACATATATTAGATGCATCAGTCGGTGATGGTATTTGCATTACATCTTACATGTACTGTTAACTCAATAAATTAATACTGCTAATGCAATTAACATGAAGTACATGATCATGTACGAAAATTTAACGTGTATTTTTTGTCCAAATATATATCAAATCTAAAGAAAGAAACATCAATTAAAAAACGAAGAGAATCCAATGATATGGCATTATTATTCGAGTGATTATCTATAGATGTTATTCGGAAATCATGGGGACTTTTTTTCTTTTTTGCCAATACATCACTCACACATGTGGGGGTGTAAGGGGAAAGATTCCATTCCAAGAACCCAGGTGTGGTTACTCATAAGTCCGTGGAGCAAAGACCTCGACCACATCCAGACCTTGAACTTGTGAGTACTCTATAACTAGATACATGCTACTATGAAAATTATGAAGAGAAAGAAGGAAAAGTATGAAGAGAAAGAACGATAAATAGAATTAAGATTGTTTTTTATTAGGCTATCACATGAAAAGTTTGTTATTTTATTTTTATTTATTTTTTAAAAAAATTAAATATTTACATAGTAATCTTTATATTTTTCCTTGAAGATCCTCTTTATCTTAGAACGCACCCTGTAACTATCACCACTGATTCATAAACCTTTTCAATCCAAATCGAAAGTTCTTCTTCATGTAAAAAATACATGTGTGTCTATGGTAAATTCAGTATAATTTTAGGATATTTAATATTAGAGTTTAATTTTAATATACTGACGGTTACACAGTCATCATGTATTTATATATGACTTTGGAAGTAGTGAATTTGAAAATTAATTGCTTTTAATGATATGATAACACTTAATTGGATGCATGTGTAAAACTCTTTTACACTGACGGTGCATAGAAATTAAATTCTTAATATTAATAAAAACTCAAATGCAGTTAATTTCATGTATAGTTATCACTTTAAAATTGTTATATCATATTTTAGTTAAATATATCAATTTATCTAATGACTTTTAGTAAATAACTTTAGATAAAATCCACTACACATGAGTATTTATCTTTAATATTTCACCCTATAAGTGAATAGGTAAACTTTTACTTCAAAAGCAATAATAACATTATATACATGAATCCATATTTTTTGGGGCTTAGAAAAAATCGGATTGGATCACTGCATGTAAAAATCATTTTTATATGAAGATTTAGTTTATACTTTTTTAAAAAAATAATAACACTTGGAAAGATAATACTTTTATATATATTAAATTTACTAATTTAACTTACTATACAATTATTAAAATGAAAAATGCACTTTTCAAATCATCATTGCAATTGCAGTATCCACCAATAAAGACTTCCGGTGTCAAACACTATGACCACAAACTGTCTCAACACATTTATGCGTTAATGGCACACACATATCAAAGATCGGTCAGAAAGCTTCTCCTAACCATTGCCTTTTGGTGGTTGAAATTTGAACGGTTCTATGACGAAATCAAGATCAGAAACTAACCTTAGTCACGAATCTTAAATTGAAAAACCAGAAATTGAATAAGTTAAAACTTTAGAGACAGGATTGATTCGCAAATATAATTTTAAAAACCAATATCAATATTAACTTTGTTGATTTCGGTTTTGATGCACCGAGTAAGTTTCGATGTTCCAGTGCACATACCTTGTTTTCAAAATTTTTAAAATTGTATTATAATCCTATAAAATTAAATTAATCACTTAAATGCCCCTAAAATAAATTTTATTCATTTACGCTCAATTTCTCTTATTCCTTTCTTCTTTCAATGCCTTTCTCTCATCTTCTTGTCCAGATTGTGCAGTTATTAATTAATATGTTCCTCCTCCTGTCACTTTAGTTAAAAGTATGTTTCTTTTAAAATAAAAAAATAAAAAAATAATCATGGATAATGTCTGTTTTTAGGCTGTTCTTGAATGGAATATAACGAACTGTCCTTCACACACAGAGACAACTAAGAAATTCTCTGCATGCCACTGATAATTTGACTCACAATTGACAATTTCTTGAACTAAAATAAAATGATTTAATCAATCCTACACGAATTACATTGAGCATATACCCCAAAATAATTATAGAAGATCTGTTGATCAGATTACTAACCGATAACCATTAGTAACAGAAAAATATATTGAAATTTATGATTGGATCATTAAGATCTTAGTCACAAAAATATACTCAACATTGGATCATTAAGCCGGTGCGCCCCAAAAATTGTTAGTCACGAAGAATAGTATTGAAGGCTAACACTGCCACTCCATGCAATTTCTTAAGGAGCTTTATCAAATGGCTGTGTATCATTGTAACAAATATCCCATACATCTTCCATTGAATCCTTGGCAATTGAACCAACACAACTGGGGTTTGAAAATAAAGATAGCAAGACTCTTCTTCGAATACAATCCTTCAAGTTACATTAGGTAAAATCAGCACTGAATATAAACATATCTCTAGAACATAAAGTAAACTTCATCAACAGAATTACATAACAGTTCTAATGTAATATAACATACAACGATGCTGGTATGAATACTAGGAGCACTATCAATTATGTTTCCCTCCAGAATTTGAATTCTGGTGAACCATATTTCTACTTTAAACCATGTTTATATTCACAGACCAATCACCTAGCTTCAAACCAATTCATATGTGAGATAGCAAGCTTGTTATTGTATATGGCAATATAGAAAGAAGTCATGATATGTAGTACATAACTGATGAAATTTTTTTTCCTATTAAAATTTAGGAATTATGACCCTAAAAGCATATGCTGACATTAGAGACATCAGAAAATATTACCAAGTCATTATATGGCAAGATACAACTCATGATGATAGTTACATTGAATGCAATTCGTTCCCGTACAGGAACAGGAACTAGTATGCCATACACATGTAAAATATTTTATGTGGAAAATATACATATGGTGTTTGGTACATAAATAAATTGTGAATTGATATGTGGTATGCTATCTAATTGGTGAATTCATGTAACTATATGATGCATAGATTTCCATATTATATCCTCTTGTTACCCTTCCCTAAGGTTTGATGAACATCAAACTGAGCATGAGAGAGGCCTAGCAGATTACTTCAATCTCATAATGTGAAACTTCTAAAATTACCTTTGATTCATCTAAAGTCAAAGGTGCACCGGCATTACACAGTTATGTCTACTACAAGCAATATATCCGTTCGAATTCAAATTATTTCTCTTCGTGATCGATCGATTGTCTATGCCTTGCATTTTTTTGACCCCCTCTACTAATTTAACAACCAAAAGATAAATATTCAACAGAAGATGAACACCTTAAGTAAAGCAAACTAGAAAGGAATTACAGCTCCTAAGCATAAGTTGCAAATTATTTTGCATTGGAATTTGGAACAACTAACATGGATGATAACATTGAAACAGATCTAAAATTTTAAGACATGTCAAAACAATTTCTTCCCTCATGGAAATGGCAATGGCATTGACCACAAACAATTTTTATACCATCCAAAAAAAATAGCTAAGTCTTCAATCATTGATCTGACAACTTAACTTGGCCAATGATTTTACAGCTAGCTATTTACTTGGCCGAAACTTGTACTCATATTGATCAGAACATATCTCGTGTATCTATCACATGACAGGTTATCAGATCAAATACATGGTAACTACTTTATGGACTGTCTCTAAGTAGAGGTATTATGTTTCATTATCTTAATCTTCTAAAAATGCAATAATCCATTATCGCTTACATGGGTTACTAAGGAAGAAGGCTTAAAACGTAGCAAAGAGTATTCTTTGGCATCCAATAATCATAATAATAATAAATATTTATGTTTGATTAGGTTTCAAAAGATTTAAATGCAACGTCTAGTGATTGATTTTGCATTTCTAATCCCCTCCAGCAACAAATGCACTTCACAAAATTTTGAGAGTAATACTTCCGTGCTCCTCAATCAACATGAAACACATTCAGAACTAAAGCAACCATGATAAAATGTAGAATGTAAATATATTGGAAAATTTAATTGGAAAAAAATTGACAGCTGTTAACAAATAAGAAAAGTTATAAGTGTACCTGTTCATGCCCTCGCAATTTGAAATGACCACGAAGTAGTTCCCGCATGAAATGACAATCACCGCTTAAACGACCAGCTCGTATCTGATTCAACATATTGTTGAGAAACACTGAACAGGAAAATTATAAAATATAAAATCCAATCCATATAGCACCTCACTACAAGCTTGATGAGCACAATTAT
>JASCZI010242084.1:0-13863 GCA_036250425.1 Stylosanthes scabra | reverse complement strand
CGACAGTCATCATATGCATGAATTAGCTCATGAATTACCAACTGGTTGACCTCATCTTGAAATGTCGCATGGTTGCTGCACACAAACATCTGTGATGAAAGGCACAACAATGGAGGATTAAATGAATGTTATGTCGTTGGAAATCTTGCCATACAACCGAAAAGATGCACTGAGAACAATAGTTTATGTAATAGTATTGACCGTTATTTTCTTTGCAAATAATATTCTAGTGTTGACACATTATTTTCTTTGCAAATAAAAATGTTGCAATCGGCCTAAACAGTTTATACAAAGGAGGTGTGGATCTTCATATAGTATTGGAAGCTATGGCCACCTTGATAAATTTGGAAAGCGCCTTTGACAAGTATGCAGATAAATTCCCTCTCAAAAACACATTATTAAAACAATATACAAGCAACCAACTTGAGATAGTCGAGTGGTTAGTTCACTTGTCTGCTTAAACAAGTGTTGGGGACTTTAAATTCTGCATTGTATATAAATTGTATATGAAACAACTCAGTAACCAGCGGCAACCCTTAAATGGAGTTTTGATCCGCAGTTGATTAGTCATTAGCCGCGGGAGAAAAACATTGTACAAGCACTAAAAAATTAATAGTTAAGATATGCAATGGGACTATGATATGAATGCTATAGTGGATTAAATATGATTACCATTTAAAACGGGAGAAATAGAAAGCAGAATTAATTTGAACAAAGATTTAACATCTCACTAAATTCGTATGGAGTATTATTATTATTATACATTTCCTCTTATTGATAGTTCTTTTAATAGGACGTTAATCTATAATAGTATAAAAATATGTATTAAAAGAGTATGTAATAATTAAAAGACAATAAATTAAACTCAATTTTTTTTAAATAAATAAATAAATAAAAAATTGGATACCAAATCCAAAAGATAAAAAAAAAATAGTAATAAGGTACTAAGTCTATTATGGAATAAAATTCTAAATTGAACAAATTATTCAAACACTCTTCTTTCATAATTCCCACATACTCAAGAATTACCTTCAGCCAACGTACTCTTCCTCTTCTGGAGTTAGTATAAAAAACATGAGAACACAAAATTTTCAGTAGACCTCCAACCCATTTTATGGAATTTTTAATAAGAATAACAAAATAAATATCTAATAATAAATAAATAAATAAAACCATGAATAAACGCTATTTTCTTCACTATATACTATAAAATATTAATGACGAAATATATGAACAAATACATATATAAAAAAAATGCATGAATGAATTACCATGCGCACTTATTAACATGATGAAATAAAACAAAATGCAATCACATGTCTTATCTTTACTTATAATTTGACGAAATTCAGCTCAACCGTTTATTATATGGGAGTCCCCTTCCCTATCCTAATGGAAGTCCCCTTCCTTTTCATTCACTCTTATTTATACACATTCTTGACACTAACCTAACAAATAAATGTTTTATAAATTTAAATTTCAAATTTTTGAAGATTATTATTATTATTATTAGGGTTGTTACAAAAGACACCGAAAATAAAAAGTAAATGCCTAAAAGGAAATAGGTACCCCTTGACCAGGAGAAAAAAAACCAGCGCCGCTTCTTCCATGGCAAACAACAGCTTTGAAAAACTTGTCCTTCACAGGACAGCCAGCTTCTGCCATGCGTTGCCTCAATAACTTCACCTTTGGAACTGCCAAAAGAACAATGAAATGAACCAACCAACAATTGAATCAAAATCAGCAGAACAAACCTAGAAAATGATTGATTAGGGTTAAAATTGGGGGATAAATTAATGAAGGATAAAAAAAAAGGAAGAAAAGAATACGTTCGAAACTCTTATGAATCATAGCTTGGACTTCCTCGACTGTTTTGACTCCCAAAAGGCCACCGGGGGAAGAAGGTTCATGAGCCATTGATTCTGCTCTGTTCACAACTGCTAATGAGAACAAGTGGAGATTATTATTATCCTATCCCTATTACTTATACTATACCATGAATAGAAGGAAATCCAGTTGGCAAAAATGCATACGTGTCTATCACAGAGTTGTTCTCACCAACCCTTTTGACTAGCCAACTAGCCAATCACAGAGTATTTTTATTGAGATACACCATTCCGTTAGATAAACATGAAGTTAGCTATGAAGCCAGGATTGATGGAGACATAATGAGGCAATCATATTCATAACAACCAGGTTGGTCATGTTCTACTTTCTCTTTGTTCATATTTTTATATATAATGTTAGCTATGAAGTTAGATTTTTCAAAATTTGAAATCTTTAGTTGATGTTATCTTCCAACTTCAATTACAGACCTAAATTTTGTGATCACAGGGAAAAAATATCTAATTGGTTTGGGGTCAGGGTAGTGAAGCAACTTGACTAACAAAATGGCATAGAAGCATTTCGTACTATATAAAGCATATCCTTTCAAAAAAGGAGTTTGTGTCTTCATCCAAAATATTACCCTTAGCTTCAAATTACTGAATGCAATATTTGTAAACTGCTAATAAGTCATGATAATGAGTTATTCAAGTGGGTTGAGAATAAAAATAATAGCTCAAACCCTAAGTCAGCAAGAATACCAAAAGTAGAATAGGCAACAAAAAGTTAATTCAGAAGCAAATATAATAATAATAAAAAAAAGAACAAGCAGCCACAACAAGAAGGCAACAGCGAGTCATTCTCAAATCCCATCGGAATTTAATTAATAAAAAATAAAAAGAAGAGCAAGCATTTTGATAAGAAAAAGAAGCACTTTGATAACAAATCGGAAACAGTGATTTCTATTTGATATTTGATAAGAAAATAAAAAGAAGCAGCAGCAACCCAGCAGGATCCTACCTTCACACGAGGACGGCGACGCAGCTGGGAGAGGCGGACGACGACGACGCAGAGCTGAGGAATGCGAGGAACACAACTAACGGCGATGAGAGATGCACAACAAACGACGGCGAGCGAAAGAAATGCGAGGCCTCCGGCGAAAACGCGAAGCTCCGGCGGTGACGAATGGGAGATTAGAACACCTCCAATGCAAGGGCACTCTTTCACTTTTTCTGACAAGTTGGGGACGGATAGCGTTGGAGGAAGGGAGAAGGACGTCCTTCTCTTTCGAATTCCTTTTTTCTTTTTTTCAAATGAGTAAATAAATTTTTTTTAACTCAACGGCTATTGGTTTTACTCTAACGCTTATGTTTAATAAAAAAAATAATTTCACCACTTTTATAAATACCAACCACATACACTTAATATGTAATTATTTAAAGCTTATATTATGTAATTTATGGTATTATTGTTATCCATGAAATTATTATTTTTTGTCATTTATTAATTATTTTATAATTATACATTACATTTAATCTACACATTATAATAATTATATCAAAAAATAAATTTAATTGAATTTTTATTTTTATTTTAATTAATTAGATGAGTGAGGTTGCAACGGGGACCATATGAATCCCTTGCATTACGTAAAAACTGATATGAGAAAGAAAGAGAGGCGGCTGCAGTTTTTTTTTTTTGTTTTTTCTTTTTTTTAAATTAGGGTTGGAGTAAAAATCGGTCGGATCCCAGTTCGGTTTGATCGCTTGATTCCTTGCTGATTTGACAATTTCTATACGGTTTTTGTCTTATCGATTTTAAATATCAATTTGAACCAAACTTGACACGGTTCTTGATTCAATCGGTCCAATTTTCAGAACCATGAGAATTTTAGTATATGTTTTTAAAAAAAATTAAAATTATCTAATTTTACATGGGCTCAAAAAATTATTTAATCGGTCAAGACCAAGCCAGCTTAGTGCCAAACCAAGCCAGCTTAACTATTTTATTCCATAACAAAATAATCTACTGACCTATTGGGCCTAATTATAATAAACTTATTTGTAACCATAAATCAATTCATGATATAAAAAAAAAATCATAAATCAATTTATTCAGTCTCACATGCTAAATGAATATTTTTTGGTATTTAGATCATACCATAGAGCCTGACCCAAAAAAAAAAAAAAAAAACATAAAGATAAGAATATAGCATTTTTTTGTATTTAGATCACAACAGCATATAATGGGAGTCTACAACTAAATCACAATTGTGTAGTTAGTAGTTACTACGAGGACTAACTAAACTTTACCTCCTTCGGGTTCCTTTAATATTCTTAATAATGTTGTTCTATAAAAATCTTGATTTTATTTGCCCTTTCAACTAGCTTGCTTTCATTTTTTGTACGTTCTAATCTTTCTTTGATTTTTTTTTCTTTCTGTTTTGCTTCTTTTTTGTTACAGTGAGAAGGCATTTGTTATTTTTGTTTTATTTTTATTAACATGCATATCTCTACGACGTAAAGGTTTTATCTTCCTCGGTGACCTCAATAGTTTATGACTTGAAAAAGTATGTTTTATTACTCATGTTTATAATTATATTGCTAGCACCTAACAGAATATTCCAATACAAGCATATTGGTAAAAACTATTCATTTCAGTAAAAGAACTATCAGGCTTTGCGAGATCATAAATCGTGATTCAGCTTATAACCATGCCACTCCGAAGAGACTTCTAATGTCTGGTTAGTGGTTCAAGTGGAAGCTTGCTGATGTATTTTCATAGCATGAAGACTCTTCATCTTCTAAATGTAGATCAACAAGCAAGCTGTATGTTAGTAGTCTGTGAAAGGATAATGTGTATTAGTTTTTAATATTGTAATATTGTATGTGTCACCTGCTTTAATTTATAGTAAATTTCTAATGTAAAAGTGTTGTCATGTAGTTTTTGTTTTTTAATTCAATAAGTCTGTTGTCATCACTAAGTCAAGTTCTTGATCACAATAATGCTTTTGTCTTGATTTTATTTAGTCTTTAGTGTCTAGCATTGCTTATTATTCTAGATGTATAGTATTGCTTATTATTCTTGAGTCATGCTTAGCCTGTTATATTAAGTGCTTATTTAAAGTTCAATTTTTATTTTTATTATTTCTGCTATCATGGCATTTTTTTAAAACTTTGTTCATGTGTTTGCAATCTTCGCAACATATTGGGAGACTTTAAACGTGTTTGGAATCAATGTTATAAACATTAAATATTAGGAAGACGGGTGCCGTACTTTTATAGACAGCTTGACCGTCTTTAAATCCCGTATAGCAAAATCATCGATAATATTTGTCTGTACAGAATTTTATCGTAGGAGTGTTAGTATTTCTCAATTTTTTAATTTATATTCTTAATTTGTATACTATCTTATAACACTTTCTTATAACATAGCTATGTTATTGAAAATTATGATAATATTCATTTAATACCCTTAAGAATAATACAATATTGTTAAGTATGCAATGAAATTTATTTCATCTCATTATATTCTACTACTCAAATGGTATTCAATTGTTAATGTACAATATAATATTCAAATTTATTTTATTTAATTACATTCTAATATTCATTGTTGTTTAAGTTGATTGCTCAATTCCAAAAAATCTTTCAATATTACCATTTCATTTGTTCAGAATATACTTCCGTCCCGTGCAGCATAATATAAATTTGCAATGTATTTGATACATACATAAATATAAATAACCCTTATTCTACACTATTTTATTGCACTTGGTTATTTTTTATACTATATCACTAGATTGTTGTTACCTAGTAATTGCTATATGTTAGCTAAATTCTCCAGAACGGTAAATAATTAATTTTTTATTTTTAAAAAGGCCAAAAATCCATAAATAAATATTGATGGGTTTGGTTCATGTGTCGATCGAGTAGTAAGTATGCAGTAACAGCGAACACTGTTCTTACTTGTTACTTGATGCTCCTATTCATACAACTACTTATAATTATTCAAAATTGCAATTTTCAAATCCCCACCAATTAATCCTAACTTTTACTATTTGTGCTTTTATAACGGGGTAAAAACTAACTAAAACAATGATACTGATAACTGTAGCAATGACCCTAGTAGTAGAATAAATAGGTTCATTGAGCTGGAAAATGGACGTAGGATGGAACTATGTATGTGTATTTTGCATCTTTTCAATGGCTTGTCACTCACTCACTCTCACTACTGACTTGCCCCCTAAATCAAGCTTACCACAAACACGCACGAAATCTTTTTCTTCATCTTCCATCTTTTGTAGTCCCAGTTTTAGCCACTGTGCCCAGAAAGAAGCTGCCACCCACAGGTTGTCCAAACGGGTCAAATCAAGGCTAATTCCTTTTACAGCCACAATAAATTATTGAAAATTTTCCAGTGTTACGAAAATGTTTACTAGTAAAATTCTTTTCCATTTATTAAATACTAATCATAATATTTTATATAATATATTAAAATAAAAACCTTTAATAACTCTGCATAGAGAGAGGGAGAAAGACAGAGAGATGGCGCCAGAGGCCAAACAGTACCCAACTAAGCATCAATCATAAAAAACCAAAACATATATAATCAGAGTAGATTTTCAAATTTCAACCAACCACGGATTCATAATCACCCCCATCAAATCATGTCTCTTTGATCCTTCCTTCCTTCCTTCCTTCCTTTTTCCTTGACTTGTATGATCTCTCTTCACTCTTCTCCCACCCATGCATTCTCTCTTATACTTTTCTCCTTTCTCTTTGGCCTTCTTCCGTTTCATCAGAGGAAGAGGGTCCCTCACTATTGGCTTCACTAGTTTGGCTGCTTTTACCCATCATCATCATTCCTTGCTGAACCATTTTCATCTCCTTACTCTCCGCCCTCTGCCTCACTTCTTGATCACCATCTTCATACTCTTGTTCGTTTTTGTACTTGTACCAACACGCCCAATACACAAAATTGAAGAAATTTATGGTGCTTAAGATCGCCAAGAACCAAAAGAACAAGTTGAGATTGTTCGAGTTTAAATCAAATCCATGCAACCAACCTTGCTTGCTCGGCGTGATCCTCCTCGTGATCGCGTTTATAACATCAACAAATACCGTGCTCAAGAAGTAACCAAGGGCCATTGCTAACCATGTGAATGAAGTTGACAATGATTTCATTGTTTTTGGTGCTTCTCTATAGAAGAATTCCAATAGGCCTACTTGTGTGAACATATCCGCAATCCCGAAAATCGCATATTGGAATGAGAGCCAGAACAGGCTAATTGGTTTCAAAGGGTCTTTTTTCGCTTGCTCCCTTCTCTTCACTTCAATGAATCCGGCTACCGTCATCGAAATCGAAGAGAGTACTAATCCAACACCGACCCTCTGGAGATGGGTGACTCCAGAGGGGAGGTTTGTGATCTTTCGTGCGAATGGCACGAATAAGAACTCGTAAGTTGGGATCAGGACACACATGAAGAGAAGGGGTATGACCGGAATTGATGCCGGGGGAAAGGTGAAGGAGCCGAGTTTTAGGTTCATCATGTTGCCTTGTGTAACTGAGAATGTTTGAAGCTGTGCTAGGCAAGTGTTCATTATTATGGTGCTAGCCAATATTGGTAACATTCTTGTTAGGATCTTCACTTCTTCAACTTGTGTCACTGTGCAAACTCTCCATTGTTTTGGTTCAAAGTTTCCTTGAAGAATTGCTGCTTTGTCTAGGCACCTAATCCAACAAACCAAAACTCAATAAAAAAATTCATGTTTGAACTTTCAAGACACCATAAATAATGAAATTCATAACCCATGAGATTACTGTATATATTTCAACTATTGGGAATTCTTAACTAAATATCTATGAAGATTTTTATGGTAAAAAGTAGTTCGGTAAAAAGTAAAAATTAAAACTAATTTTTTTAATGTTAAAAAAAAAATGAACCTGCATCCTTGTACTATAGATCTCAATGTTTTACCAATTTGCCAAGGTTGTGTGGAAATTGTCTTAAATTTTGTGCACTAGATGTTGGGTTTAATTTGATTTGATTTTCAGAGGCTACACTCTTTTTGTGTAAGAAAACAGAGAACAATAAATGCAAAAGATAGAAGAAAGAAATCATTGAACAAGGCTGCTGCTATTCTGAAGAAATTTCCTTTTCATATTCTCTCAGTAAAGTACTGCCAAATTAATAACCCATCCAAAAATAAGTAATAATTTTTCAAAAAAAAACATTAAAAAACAAAGAAGCTTGATTGCACAAAGTACTGACTCTTGTTCACAAACTTTTATCCCTGAGTTGTGTCAGAAAAGATTAAAAAAAAACTTGAAACTGAATTGTATATATATTTTTTCCTTCTGTTTTGGTTGCGAATTTGAGCAAAGATAGTAAAAATTTTGGGGTAATGATTCTGCGTATCTGTGGTGGTGCAAACGTGCAAAAGCCATGGGTGTAGGGCCATAGAGTGCCTGGCATTACCTACTGCGTCGTACATGAACGATAAAGAATCTTAATTCTTAACACGCCAATGTGCTGGATCGTCCACTTGTTTAATTGTCTTTTCATTTTCCACACTTAAATCTAAATTATTATTCCTAATTTTGTTCCTAAGGTTAATGTCCCAGAAGTAATAAGAGTTAGAAAACATATTTTATGTTTATTATTGAAAAATTCTAGATAAACACCAAATTTAATTTATTATAGTTAACAAATATAATCAAAAATATATTTTTATTTTAAAAAGTATGAACATAAAATGTGATATAATATGAGTGCACAAAATATAGTAAATATAAGTGCTAAATGTGATAAGTGTAAGAATAAATTATATAAGTTATTAGTGCAAAGTGCAAACACTATAGCATTTGTGTATAAATATATATATTGTTTGACATACTTTTAATGTATATTTTATATTTTTATGTATATTTTATAGCTAATTTGTCCACTGATTTTTAAGTACAGTATATGAATATATTTTTTATGTTTTCACAATTTCTATTATTAATCACTTTTATTTTGGGTTAGGATTGTTTTCCATAATAGCATTATTGTTAAGTACAGTGATCTCAAGTGTGAAAATGGGAATGGCAATGAAAAAAGGTTCACCTTAATTGGTCTGTGTGTGCAATCTTCCCTGTTGTTGTTGAATCTTTATCACTGATCTCGTATAGTTCTTCTTGGGATTCTGGTAGTGGTAGCTTTCGGTTGTTGAAAGCCACAACAAAAACCTGTAATAAACCACAGAAGGAAGAAAAGAAAGATAATAATCATGCTTAAGTATATAGAAAAAAAAATAATTAATATTTTAATTTCTGTAGAAAATCCTTGTTTTTCAAGCAAGCTCGTTCAATGGGACCAAGAAATCCTTCGAATTGAAAAGTTTGTTCACATGCATAGAATAGTACATGGAACAGTAACAACTAACAGGTATCATCTAAAACTTTAAATCAGAGAAAATTTGAGATTAATGGTTAAGTGCATGTATACATAGTATTAATGAATTGCTAAAATTATCAAAAAAAGGAAAAAATATGTCTATTATAAAATTAATTATTATATGTTGAATTATATCATGTCCGTGATAAATTCAAATAATTAAATTGTTCAAATTTATCAAGTCTGTTGGTTGATATAATTTTTTTTACAAAATAATTTTGATATTTTACTCATAAATACTCTCTTGCCTCTAGACAGTTTACACTTTACATGTGCATTGCCATAATTATTAATTATTAAATTAAAAAGTTTATTTGTACACTCATAGACAGATAGACACTGATCATCTATTTTTATTCAAAAAATCATGCATATGACTAATAGTGTTGTTGATACGAGTAAAAGAATAAAAATTTTAAAACAAACTAATTCAATATGCATCCTCTCGGTCACAAAATAAAAATAAAAAGCATACTCTCTTTTCATTTTCTTTTCTTTTTAAATTTGCAATAAAAATGTAAAAATAAAATTCTTAACTAGATATATTGAATAAAGAAGAAAATAATCTAGTAGTCCTCCACACTTAATTTCTTTTAAAAAAATTAGGCAAGTTCACCTAAAAAGTCAAAACATTAAACCGCCATTACTGAAAACATTTATTAGCAGGATTTAGTTAATACATCTTCTACCATCTTTAAATCTCTCAATTTTTTTAATTTAATAAACACATAACAAATATATTAAAAGAATTGTGATAGAGAATCCTAATTATAAACCTAATAATAAGTCTAATACTTAAAAAAATAAAGAATTCAATTATAAATGTTATTTATAAAAAAAATTAAAAATTAAAAATTATAAAAAAAAATTTATGTAAAAATTAAACTTATAATTAGATTTATGATTTAAGTCTTTTAATCATTATACATATTAAAAACTTAAATTCTAAAATAGTGACTTTGAATATAGTTATTTTACTCACGCAGCAATAATATATATAAATAATAGTGTAAGAAAATCAAATTTAAATTTGACTAATAAAATTAAGAAAAATATTAACCAAATAAACAATAACGGTAAATAATAATTGTAAATAAATTAATTATTTTTATATTATTGAATGATATTTATTTTTTGTTATATATCGTCATTGTAATGTTTATTATAGCTTATATATATTTGATCAACCAAATTTAAATCAACTATTTTTATACCAAAATAATTTTTTATTTCATATAAAATAAATAATTTAATTAAACTTACCGATAGAAATTATTGTATTAGTTAAATTCCAATTAAAAAAGAAAAAGAGTGAAAGAAACCTGAGCGATCCTTGAAACAGGGCTTTGAGAAGGCGGTCTAATTCTGTAGAAGGGTTTGCCAAGAGCAAGAGTGAGATAGCCAAGGAATGAAGCAACCGTTATAATCAAGAACCCAAGATGCCATGCTTTCTGAGTGCTAACCCACACAACACCGGTAACGCCCACAACGGAACCCAGCGTTGTGCTCAGCAGCAGCCAATTGAAGTAGGTGGCTAGACCCTTCGCCTCCTCCGGGTCCTTCTCATCAAACTGGTCCGCCCCCAGCGTCGTCATCGCCCCTTTCACACCACCCGAACCCAATGCCAGTAAGCACAGCGATATGTAGAACATCACTGCTATCCCCCCTTTCACGCAGCTTGATTTTCCGCATGCCTCTGGCTGCAGATTCTTTGACGCCGCTTGTATTGTTACAAGTACCAGCGCCTATACAACAAACTCGAGTATATTACCGCTAGAACTCGAAACCTCTATTAGAGAAAGCCAACTCATTGGCAGTTTTCTCCGACTAAAGAAACAAAAGATAAGGTACTCAAACAAGAGAGTCATAAAATTTACACAAACTCAAATCCTTCAAAAACAGAAAAACAGACTTTTTGTAGATTGTGACTGTAATATTTTATACCACAAGTGGTCTATTTTTTAACTCCAAAAATCCAACTCAAAAACAGACAATGCTTGCTACTTAATTTTTTTTTAAAAAAATGTCGTCTTTTCCTCTTAAAACCCAACTCACAATCAATTCTTTAATGTAATTATAAATGAACAATTTTTTTATATATATAAAAAAATCTAGACACAAGAGAGGGAAGAGGAAAGGAGTTTGGGAGGCAGTGAGAAGTGAGAAAGAAACTAAATTAGTTAAAACTTAAAAGGCCTCAATTTCCGGACCAATTGAAATTCTTTATTTGGAGATTATTGGGAATTGGAGTTTGAGATGATGATGATGAGGTTACCGTGAGTTCGAGTGATCCAAAAAGCAAGCATGTGGTGAGTCTGTTGAGGTAAGTATCGGAGATGAAGGCACCAACGAGTGATAGCAAGAAAGTTGATCCCAAAAAGTTTGTCAGAGTATTGGCAGAGCTTGGCAGATCAAAGTGCATAACGCCATAAAAGTATAGCACCATGCTCACCATGTTTGCCACCATACCCATGTTGTCCAATGCTGACAGCACTGCCCCAAAAATAAAAGTAATGGGTATGCATACTTTCTCTTAAAGATTTCATTTTTATTTATTTATTTATTTTTGTGGGCTTACCGAAAACAAACATTGCAGCTCTGAATCCACCCTTTCTCTCCTTGTTCTTCTCCCATGGCAGAGCTTCCTCCTTGTGTCTCTGTTCCAACAAATTCGTAACTCATTAGCTGTATGTTTCTGCAAAGAAAAATGATAGGTTCTGAAGGAATAATATGCTTACCATTGTTGAGAGCTTTTCAGATAAGAAAGTGAAGTTTTGAGAGGGGGGAATGGTGGTTGTGGTGGTGGTGGGTGTTGGTGAATGTATAACCCAAAAAGTAAGGTCACTTTTAGAAGAAAAGCTTCAAGTTTGAGAATGGGTACTACTAAAAGAGAGAGTAGTAGTAGCCTTGAGCTTATAAAATGTACAAGAAAATAATAGGTCCTAAAAGTTTTATTACCCCTTCTGGAACAGTTTGGTTCTGTTCTTGAATAATTGTTTTTCCTTTCCCATGCTATTATATTATCAGGATGAGTGTGTGTTTGTTGTGTATGTGTGTGTGTGAATCATTCTCATCTCTCCTACTCTTCTTGGGACACTTTTCAACTTTTTTGAACACAAAAGAAAATTGAAATGGAAGAAGGTAGCTAGCAAGAGTAGTAGTGGTTTAAAGACTGCTAATAATGTGATGATGAATGAATAATTGATATTAATTTCTTAATCAACCCAACATAACAGACCCACTCCTCTTGATTTATATGCTTGTCTCTCTGCATTTGAGAGGCCCCTTGTAATTGTATCACTGTTCCTAAAACCCGCAACTTTTTCGGTAATGCTCAAAATAGGGGTCAAATTAAAAGAATGAGTATAAATACAGAAAGAGAAATTTATAAGATGATTTACTTTATTATTTTCCTTATCCTCCCTCCCTCCCCCCTCTCCTAATAAGGTGTTCTTAATTATATCTCACCTCAATAATTGTTATAAGGTGAGAATATTGGTAAAACCGTAAGAGTGATAAAGCTAATGATTTACTTATTCTTTGGTAAATTGATAAAGTAATATTTTACTCGCACTTAAATTAATAAGGTAAAACTTAGGAACGATGGAAGTTATAAATTTAAAATAATTAAAATATTATTTTTCTAATATTAGCAACTCTAATGGAGTGCTTTGGGAGCATATTTTTTTATATATTTTTTCTTAAAAGAAGTATTACTTGATGGAACTTAATAAAAATTTGTCACTGATATAATTATCTTGATAAAATAATTTAATATAAAATTCAAATTAAATTGAGACTAAATATTAAAGTGAATAATTATTTAATATATATTTTATTTTTCTATATATATTTATTTATACTTTATTTTGTTGTATGTATATTCTTAAATAGTTGTTTAACATATATTATGTTTATAAATATTCTTCAATATTTATTAAGAAGATAATATAGATGTATATCAAAATATCATTTTACTACTTTGCTAATTTACTCCTTGTAGAGGTTATTTTAAAACGGTAATACTACATGTACCATTGTATATCTCCGCATACCTCATTTTTAACACAGAAAAATATAACCATCAACAAAAAAAAAATGGGATGTACATAGTTGTACAATAATACAGGTAGATTAATTCTTTTTCAAAATGTAGGATAGAGCACTATTAAATTTAGGTATTTATTCAATGAAAGCCTTTTTTTTTCTTTTTTTTTTTCAATGTATTCCCCAGTCCGACAGGTCGAGGATTAATCCGCCGCGGATCTAAGCTTCATTTAAGAGTTTACCGTAGGCCAATGAATTGCTGTATGCACAAGACGGAATTCAAACTCCCAACACTTAATTAGGTGGAACCACTAGACCAACCCAAATTGGTTAAGTTTTTTTTCTTGTTTAAATTCATATATATAGTAAACAAAAAAAATTAAATTCATATATTAAATGCTAATAAATAAAAGAGACTAATTTGGATTTGTAACATCCTAATACCGATTAACCATGCCGCGGACATAATTAACCATTATTAGTTGTCACTACTTACTTTCATACATATTGATAATTGTAGGAATTTTAAATATAACTAAACATCCATAAAA
>JASCZI010242083.1:6695-20499 GCA_036250425.1 Stylosanthes scabra | reverse complement strand
TATATATATATATATATATATATATATATATATATATATATATATATATAGTTTGAAAATAAATATCTACTCCCAGTTTTGTGTATAATTTTATCGAAGACCAAATCATTTCTAATAAAAAAAAAAAATTTATGTCCCTAATGTTTGCGAAATTTTTTTATAAATATCCCTAAAGTTTAATTTGATTCAATTTTATCTCTAATGTTTTTGATTAGTTTCAATTTTATTTCTAATTATTGACAAATTGAAAATATTAAAGGTAAAATTATCAATGATTAAAGGTAAAAATTAAAATCAATAAAAAACATCAAGAATAAAATTGAATCAAATTAAACGTTAAGAGTATTTTTAAAACGTTTCACAAAAGTTAGGAATATAAATCATATTTTATCCTAAAAATAATAATAATATATATATTCTTTTGGATGAAAACAGGAATTATCCCATTATCTCAAAAAATAAAAAATAGTTATGAATTGTGTATATATTTACAGTCAATTTGTTACCATCCCAAGAACAAACTCTCTCTACAGTATTTAAGAATGACTGAGTGAAGAAAAGTGACTGCACTGCACTATTCTGGAGCTTGGATCATCACTCATCAGTAGTTTCATCACTCCACTCACCGTTTATTAATTTCCCACCATACAAAAAATTAACACAATCTATCCCTAAAACATTTTCTTTATTTATTAATTAATTAAACTTTGCAAGCCATTAATAAATTGACACGTATGTAGATCCATTTTAAGGTATGTGACGACGTTGTGATACTCATGCTCTATACATACATTACACATACATCTATCGATCTATCTATCTCAGATAAATAAATAGAACAACAACTAAGGAAGAAAGAAGAAAGAAGAGAGTGGGAAAATGACATGCCTTTCACATTATCATATTCTTTAAATTAATCAAACACTTAGCAACATAACACACATAGCTGTCACCACGCGCCACGGTCCCCACCACAAAGAACGGTAAACAAGCTAAGGTGTATTACACGCGCTAGTGCTGCGCTTGGTTGACATGTATTCTTTCCAAAAATAGCTTAACATGAAGAAGCATGGGAAAAAGAACTTTGCATGAAAATGGAAAGAACCTCCAACCCTAAGCTCCATCACCCAGTTATTTTTTCTTTCTCTCTTCTTCTGGAGGACATTTCTTTCTCTCTTCTTCTGGAGGACATTGGAAAAAAAAAACCATTGGATAATAATAATAATAATTAAAAAAAAGAAAAAATATTTATTATTTTTACAGCCTAATATTTGAAGGCTTAATTAATTTTTAAGTTTAAATTAAATAACTATTTTATTTTTGTGTATGTACAAATATCTGGACTAAAAATAGAAAAAGCTAAGTTAGAGAAATATAGTACATGTACACAAGACAACACAACAAAAATAACTCATCACACAATATGCTTTTTTCTGGTTCAGTTTTTTCTCTCTCTGGTCCATCTATCCTCTTTCCTCTTATATTTTCTTCTCTCACTAGGGTTTTCAATAAGTTTTCAGCTTGAATAAGTATCCAACTTTCTCTTGTTTTTCACAAATTTGGTTGCACTTGGGTACTGGTCCAGAAAAGAACCACCATCAGGCAACCCCAACAAGAGAGGGAGAGGAAAAAAAAAAGAGATATAGATATTGGATAGAAATAGAAACAATATATAAATATAAGTGACAAAAAAAATAGGAGAGAAGAAAAGAGGGGGTGGTTTTTAATTTTATAATTTTTTTTCGATTATGGGGAGGGGAAGAGTTGAGTTGAAGAGGATAGAGAACAAGATAAACAGGCAAGTGACATTTGCAAAGAGGAGGAATGGTCTTCTCAAGAAAGCTTATGAGTTATCTGTTCTTTGTGATGCTGAGGTTGCCCTCATCATCTTCTCCAACAGAGGAAAACTCTATGAGTTCTGTAGCAGCTCTAGGTATTTTTCTTTTTTTTTTTATCTTTAATTTCTTTCAATTTCTTTGCTTTTGATCTCTTTTATAATGTGTCTTATGATGAGATCTACTCTTGTTCTATCATATTTTTGTTATTTTAATTTTTAATCAACATAATATGATTATTTTTTTTTATACTAGTATGAGCTACAGGGATTTGAAGTGATGTTTATTAAATTTATTAATGAAAGGGTCAATTTTTAATTCATATATTTTGAATGTAATGTTGGTAGATTTATCAGATCTGGTAATATAGTACATGATCTGGTGAGTATATCTGATAATCTTGTTTGTGTACTTGTACGGTAACTTTTGTGTTAGATGATTGTTGTTGTTGTTCATTGTTGACTAGCTTTTTTTGTCACTTTTTTTTGGGGGTTTGACTTTTTTTTCTTCCTTCTTCTATTTGATAAATCTAACTTTTGAAGCTAAGCAGCAAGTGTTAGATCAAGATTTTTCTTTTGTTTCATCACCTGAAGAACAACCTTAATTGTTTTTATTTGTTTTGTGTTTTACATTTTAGTTGAGTTTAGTATTTTGCTTTCCTGATTTTTGTTGGAAGTTTGTTTGGCTATTAGCTAAGAGACTTGGCAATAATGTCTTCAAATGAAATTCTTGTAAGCAATTTCTTTTTTTTTTTTTAATTTGAAGCATGTTGATTCTTGATGATGACCAGCTCCAAAAATAAATAAAAATTATACTATCTTTTTACTTAATATTATTTCTTTACTACACTTGAAGAGAACGAAAAAGAGTGAGAGGGAGAGAAAGAGAGTCAGTGATTAATTGCAGCTTGATATACTGTGATTGTGTATTTTTGTCTACTCCTAACTGAAATATTTGCAATTACTTGGTGTGAGTTAAAAAAAAAAAAAAAAAAACTTTTTTAAATTATTTTTTATGCAGCAAGTATAAAATAGTTTCATGAAGACTGTATATTGTAATATCAAGTAAAAATAACTCGTTTTTAAATTTATACAATTTAAAAAATAATTTAAACACATATTCTGATTAGATAAATGTATAAATTTTTTTTCTTAAATTGAACTCATATTTATTTGCTTATAACTTTGTACTTGTTTTATAATATACTTCATCCTTTAGCTTTTAATACTATTAATCTACAATATCTATCAAATAGTTATATATATAAGTCTTGAAGTTGAAGTGGAAAATAAAGCACAAAGATGATACTCACTGAAATTCATTACTGGAAGGTAAGTTGCTTTGAAAATTTTGGTGAGTGAAGGACTCACCTTGAAGGTTATATTTGATAAGGTAAATTATTAAGTTAAAGCTGGTAGGGAGAATTCAAGACACACATATTAGAATGGATTTTGTTAAAAAAATGTTTTTTTTTTTTTTTTTAATTTTCTATGAAGCATAAGCCTGATCTATTTTCCAGCAAAATAATGCGGGCATCTAAATATAGCAAAAAGTTAGGACTAACTTTTTCATGATTATGGTACAAATTTATGTAAACATAATTTGTTTAGTCTTATCTTAGTTTAATCTTCACCTAAAAAGAAAGAAGAAAGTTTTTTTTTTTTTTTTAAAATCAATATTTATTTAAATCAATATATCTATATTTGAGTACAATTGTGTCCTGCAAATTTTCAAAATTACAAATTAGGGATTTATTATATGTTCATTGATAGATTCATCCACAAGTTGAATATAACCTCTTGCTACCTGATTTCTTCCTTCACTACTAATTACAATCACTCACACATGCATGTATTCTACCCTAAACAAATGTAATTGCTAAACCAATTAGAACATATAATGATCTATCAGTTATAGATAGATTTTGAGTGTTGCAATCCAAGTTGTAACAATTTAATAATCTGAAATATGAGTAGTGTGCTGGAAAGACATAAATGGTTTGTGTTGGTGAAGTGACATAAAAATTTCATCATATGGATAAGTTTCATTTGCATATACTAGATGAGTATATGTTATTAATTAATTGAAATGCATGAAAATTCAAACATAAATAATTTGAAGTTTTTGTGATTTTTCATATGTTATGAACAAGGATCATCCAGATTGACTTGAATAAAATAACATAATACAAGAGAAAGATTAGTTATAGCATTCAACATAAATTTTAAGTGGCATGATTTTTGTTTTTTCTGTTTTGGCATTTCGGCACTTCCTTTCATCAAACTCAGTTCTATTATTATAATTCGGTTATTAATTAGAGATATGGTTGATCTAATTAAATTGTTAATTCTAACCTACTGATTGAATTTCAGCATGCTAAAAACACTTGAGAGGTATCAGAAGTGCAGTTATGGTGCTGTGGAAGTTAGCAAGCCTGCTAAAGAGCTTGAGGTATTAGCAACCCCATGCATGCACCTCCATAATTTCAATACAGTACCATGCATTATATATAAGTTTCTTTTTCTATCATTATTACATGCATTTGCTCTGTATGTTTTTCATTTGTTATTTTCTGTCTTAGCAGAACAGCTACCGTGAATACTTAAAGCTGAAAGCAAGATTTGAATCTCTTCAAAGGACTCAGAGGTTATTATTCACAAAAGTTAACTACTCCTTGAATTAATTCATCTTTTTCATGATTATTAATGTACTAATTGAATCAGCAAGATTTTGTTCTCATGTTGCTGCAGAAATCTTCTAGGGGAAGATTTGGGACCATTGGGTACCAAAGATCTTGAGCAACTTGAAAGGCAATTGGATTCTTCTCTGAAGCAAGTGAGATCCACAAAGGTATAATTTATACTAAACTGATGATTTTGTGTAAGAAATTTGCTATTTTTCAAGAAAATCCCATAGAATTTTGATTTCACACTTTCAAAAGGCCAATTATGAAATACAGTAACACAATAAATCTTGACTAAGTGATTATATTTGCTGCATTTTGGTTATATATTTATTTCTTGAAATGTATTGTTTTTTTCAGACACAATTTATGCTGGACCAGTTAACTGATCTTCAAAATAAGGTACATATATATACTTGTGGATATAATCAAATGAATTTTTCATCTTCATGTATATATGACTAACAATTTTTCATGCTATTTTTTTTGTTACAGGAGCAGATGTTGGTAGATGTCAACAGAACCTTGAGCATGAAGGTATATATAGCTTCAAATTATCATCCACTAACTATATTGATATTTTGTTCTATATATCAGATTGTGTGGAAACATGCATTATTCTGCATAATTTTTAGAGAAGATGATGTAATTGATTGTTACAATTTGTTGACATACAGCTGGAAGAAATCAATTCAAGGAATCAATTTAGGCAGCCATCATCATGGGAAGCTGGTGATCAAAGTATGCAATATGGAGCTCCACACAATGCTCACTCCTCTCAGGGCTTCTTCCAGCCTCTGGACTGCAACCCCACTTTGCAGATTGGGTAACAATTTAACAAAAAAATCATCAATATAATACATTGAACACTGCTTAGAACCTAATAATCCGCGATAAATGAGTACACCTAACATAACTCTATAATATATGATTTCTTTCTAATTGCATTATCAAATTTCTAATGTTTGATTGTTGTTTAAATTATTCAGCAATGACTATAGGTACAATGGGGTAGGCTCAGATCAGATAAGTGCCACAACAAGTCAAGCTCAACAAGTGAGTGGTTTCATCCCTGGATGGATGCTTTGAGCTCATCACTGATTCATCACCTTTTGCTACATTGAAAAAGGAAGGAAAAGCCCAAAAGGAAGAAAACAAAAACACCTCACAAAAAAGGAGAGTGCAGAATTGAAGCCGAATGCTTCTTTATTTGGTCTTGGCAATGTGTAAATGCTGATTGTACTTTTCTTTTTCTTCCCTACTGTTATTTTGATTTTGCTATAAAACTGACAGTAATGACTCACTTCAAACTATTAAACATTTAGCCATAGACTCCTAATATGGCATATTCTAATATTTTTATCATATTTGAGTATCTTTCAAGAGGTTTTCTTTTTGGTCTGAATGATCATAATTGGTGATTTAGTGATCAAGTTACAAATATATATGTTTCATGTGTGTTGGGCACAACTCACTTCTCTTGCACAATTTCTAGATGAGTAGTATTTTTTCCATAATTTATCTCATGTTTTGTAGATTTTAATTTTGACAAACCCTTTTTTTTTTTTTTTTTGGTCTGGAATTTTGACAACTTTATCTTAGAATATGTTTTGTCACGTGATATCCATCAATCCTTACCCACGAATTGAACATAGAATATGTTATTTTTTTTTTTGGGTATTGGTTATTTATGTGCTTTTTGGTGCTCCAGGATATGATTGAGAGGATGGAAAACAACAAATAAAGTGGGCTCAGATGGGCCAAAATATGCCCAGGGCTTGTTCGGCTTTACTGAAAGAAACCACTTAGTTTAGCCCATATTAAAACTAGTAACACATGCCCAAAAACTCTAGTAACACACTAGCATGGAAAAAAACTGCTTGTTATTGAAAACTACTAGAAAAATAAAAAAGAGAAATCATAAGAAAGAAGAATAGGTTTAGTTTTGAGAACAAAACAACAGATGGATGTCACTGGAAACAAAACACAAACTACAAGGATGTAAAAATTAGTGTTTTGTATTATGTTTAGTGATAAATTTAGAAGAAATTATAAAAGAATATAATTTATTTTCCCACACAATATAATTATGAAAAATTGATAGAGATAATAAAAAAAATTGTATCTCTTATTAATATTAGTGTCCATGTTTTACATGTCAAATATAAGAGCATCTCCAATATTAGATTTTAGTTTAATTTATTTTAGGTTCCACCTGATGTCACGTCAACATTTGTGTAACCGTATATTATAAATAGTGATTTGATACTTAGATATAAGATATGATTCAGATTTTAATTCTAATATAATGCTTAGTTTATAAGGCTTAGTTTCCCTTCATTAATTGTCCATGGCATAGTTTAATTGATCTTTATTAAACTAATCTCTGCTTACTGATATTAATATCAGTTCATAAATTTATTTCAATGCAAAATCTCATATCAAATAGATAATTACTATAGAAATTTGAACTGATACCCAAAAAACATTTCATTAGAAATACACTCTGATTTTATGTCTTCATATTTTTATCTTAGTATGTATAATGTGTTTGTATGCAAAATTGGACTAAAATACTAGTATATTATTATTGAGTGAATGACGTCTCACAGCTTTATTTGTAAGTGCTTTGAGGTAATTGTACAATAATTTATGGTTAATAAATTTCAAATATAACAAAGAAGTTAGTCGTTCATTTTCTTTTTTAAAAAATACTAATACAAAAGAAGTTAGATGAAATTAAATTATACTAGTAACTAACTTTGAATTAGAAGTGTTACGAAGCAGTCTAATTTAACACAATTATTGTATTCGTGAATTCCAAATTATTACAAAAGATAGAGAAAATCAAGATTTTACATGAAATCGAAAAAAAATTAAAATGTAAAAACGTGAAATCATAGTAAGATAATTTTATCGTAAAATCGTCGGACTTAGTATAAATTTTATAAAATCGGTTAACTCATTAAAAATCATAATATCGAAAAATTTTAAGAGTTTAATCGAGATTATTCTAGCCACCCTTTAATTGTTATTATTTTTTGAAGCACTGCTTTTAAAATGTTGCTTTTAACTAAAAAAAAGAAGAACTTCTCTTTCAATTTATATATAAAATATAAAATTCAGATATGAGATCCAAACTGCTAATTGGGATTGGACAAGGTTCACACATAAATGAGTCAATCTTTACTCTCTATAATCACTTTATTCATGTGCTTGTTGGGGAAAGCTGAAAGTTAGGGTTACATTTTAATACGGGTAATAATAATGATAGTACCTTATAATATATTTCTAAATTCCTTCTAAATAAAATAGAATTAAAATAACGTGTTTTGAAATTTACAAATTATTTAACTTGCATTTAGTATTTCAAAAAAGAAAAAAACTTAATTTTTTTAAAAAATAAGCTAGCTAATTCACTTATTCTCATAATAATAACTGTCTCCTTTTATTGTTTAAAGTTTATTAATACTTAAATTTAAAAAAAATAAAAGACAGAATTAAAAGGAGAAGAAGCATGGCTTTTTAATAGGTGGTGAAACAAGTTGCAACTTCTTTTGATTTGAGAATTGTTAAGCTTATTGAAGAAGGTGCAAAGAATTGGTCCCAGAACATGCTTCACTATTAAAGACGAATTACATTGCTCATAGACTCATAGTATTCCAAAACAAAAACCATGGCTTAATTATGAGCATTCAATTTAATTTCATGGTCCCCATATCATCGTATATATGACTTCTATACATCCCTAGCTAATAGCTTAGATCCCTAATAATAATAATAACTTCTTCAAAATATAGTAAAACAAAAGAAGCAAAGCATGCATATATTTTTTCAGTTTAAAAAAATAAAAGATGGGACCAAAGAGGACCACTTAATAGTGTATTCTTTTTATACTAGCTATTTAGTTTTATATTAATTATTATATATTTAAGATTGTACTATTACTACTATTTCATATTTTGTTGTGACTTGAAGGACCACAATAGCACAATGCAACCTCTTTTGTCATAACAAGCATCTATTCCATTTCTAAGTTTATGGCTGTTTTTGTACATATAGACATTATTTTTAATTAATTAAGCATATTATAATTAATATCCACTATCTTATCCTTAATATAGGGAAAAGCTAGAAACCGGATTCGTTCTTGACCTAAGTTTTCAGGTTTTGATGAGAGTAGTCTTGCTTAACTAATACTAACATTCTTCAATTAAATTAAACTAGATTATAATCTCATGTCTCATGATGATAGCCAGTGCCACATAACGATTCCTCTCTAAAATATATATTCACTTGTACGGTCCCAAACTATATATTTGAGTATACAAATGACAATTGCACATGTTTCGTTGTCTTAATACTCTTTCTAAGCATTGAATGTATTACCAATCAAAATGGTCTTTGTATACCATCCATTCCGATACTGTATAAAAAAAATCAACTATCCATGCCAATGTCAATAGTATATTTTAATATGTATTTTATATGACCAACAGATTGCTAATTAATTTTTTGATACGCTTAATATGTTTCATTACGCATTTATTATTAGCTAGATTCACAAGCTTACCGTTATATATTGTGTTTGGAAGAAAAAAATATTTTAAGGAGAAAATGTATTCCCCTTTTAGTATTTAAAATTTTTAAAAATAAAATATTTTGTTTAGATATTTAATTGGAAGTATTTTTAAATCAAAAAGAATTTTAAAAGAGATTTTACCTATTATAAATAGGGGATTTCATTTTCCACATATAATAAAAGAATTTGAATTTCCTTCTCTCTTTAATCTTTATATCGCTTTAATGCATTTATGCATTAATTAACATCTAAAACTAATAAATGATAGAATCAACTACATATTTTATGAATAAAGGTAATAATATAAGTCATCTTTTCCAAACAAAACATTTTAAAATTAAAGAAAAAATAATTATAACATTCAACAGTCGCCATATTCATTCAACATTTTATTTTTTGCAGCGGTTATGCAAAAACCACCGCTAAAAGTAATAAATCGCTGCAGAAATTGTCAATAATATCCATTTAGTGATGATTGAATAAAATCACCATTAATAAATCGCTGCTATTTGCCAAATTTACTGTAGTCACACATTTTTCTTGATCAATCTTTCGGAGGCATTAAAAATCCCATTTAAACACACCCTTAGCTTTACTAAGCTCACTTCTTTGTTGATCTTTTAGAGGCATTAAGATTTAAAAATAAAAAAGAAAAAGAAGGAGAAAAAAAAGAAAAAAAAGGGAAAGGGGGAGGGGTATGTGGAATAAAACAAGATTCATATATGCATATATGCTCTCCTATTTTTAAGAAGATATTTATTCTTTCTTTATATTTTAATATCAACATTTATTTACCCATTTAAACTTTATACTTTCTAGGTCATATTATTAAAAAAAATTTAAACTATTTTGGTCTTAACGAAAATCTTAGGAGATAAATTAGCTTCTTAATTTAAAGAATTAAATGACTATACATACAAATCAATTGATTACTTTAAATTAAGAAAATGATATTTTTCAATTGATGCATATACATACAAATCAATTAATTAAAAATGTAAAAACACCTATAAAGTAAATTTTATTGTTAGTGAAGAGAGGTCTTACTTCATTTTCGTAGAAAATTTTCAGAGCTTCTACTTTTTTTTATGTGATGAAATAGCCTAAAGATCCATAACTAAAATAGAAATGTTAGTTATTTATTCAGGGTCAATATTTGAAGTTAGTAGATAATCCAGAACTTGTAGTTTAATTTGGATGGGCATAATATATATTAATTAAAATTTAAAAGTTAAAAAGAAAAAATTTAAACACTTTAAGAAGAATACACATGGTGTGTCAGGTAATAAGGGTATTAAATTGATATATCATGACATAACATTATTTGTACACAGTCACACATCGAGCAAAGACAGAAATGCACGAACTAAAGCCTAATTCATGCCCATGTTTTTTTTTTCCCATTTCTGAGTGTTAATAATTATAGTAAAAATTTATTTCTTTTATAATTGTTAGAGTTTTTCTATTCATAATATTATTTCATTTGTATGATTGATAGTGAATTCAAAACTATTTTCCAGTTTAACACGTGAATCAGTCCGCACTAGTCAATAAATCAAGTGTTTGTAATTTTTTTAAAAGAAAAATAAATAGAAAAAACTTATCAACACCCATTTTAACATAGTGCAATATGATAAAATGGGTTGATAAGATACTATTAAAAAGTAAATTTAAAATTAAGCACAAACTAAGAGCATCCAAGACAAGACATCAACTAGAAGAGAAGAGAGAGACACATGATCGATGATGAAGACAATATGATGATATTAGTAGAGATTATTTTTAATGATAGAGATTTACCTGATAAAAGCTAGTAAATCCTTCAAGTAGATTAAGGATTATTCCAAAATTCAAGTACATTAATAATGTGATATTTAATTTCATGTGTAAAGGTATGAGTTAATTATTATTCTGTGAGCCGTTGTAATTTTACTAAATTATTAGTTAGATTTATTTTTTTTTTAAATTACTTTTTGTTAAAATATACAAAATACTTTTAAAATGTTTATTTTTATATATTTTCAAAATATTATTTTAAAGGTAAGTATTCTAAGATTATTATATTTTTGTTTTGAAAAATAACAATTATTAGAAAGACTAAAGATAATATAATTACACAAACTTTTAAATTATAAGAATTTAGTTAAAATTCTGATGAATTATAAGGATAAATAGAGTAACTAAACCTAAAAATATTTACATCGTCCTACATGTGTTAGTTATTAAAAAGCAGGGTAAATAACTTGATGTTAATTTAACATGAGTTTAATCAAGCCCTAAATTCACCAGGTATAAGCTAATAGTCATAAAAATAACTGCATATATTATTGTAAACAACATCAGTTAGGGATGGCAATGGGGATCCGTGGGGCGGGGACCTCAATCCCCGTCTCCATCTCCGTTTATATTTTCGGTCCTCGTCCCCGTTTCATCCCCGTCACGGGTCCCCATATAAATATTTCCGCGGGGAGGCGGATATCCGCGGATATCAATGGATATTAAAGTTTACTAAATTATTTTACAAATAAAATAACTATGGAACAAAATTAATTATTAAAATTCAACATAATTAAATACAAATCATATAATACAACCAAATTTAACATATTAATTATAAAACATACAAACACAACATGAATTTAACAAAATCTATCACACAAATAATCTCTAACATATTAGACTCTTGGTGGCTAATCAAGAAATTGGTTAGGGTCTTTTAACATGTATATATAGGATTTTTTGTAATTTTATATAAATGAAAATTTAGCGGATCCCGTGGGTGGGTACCTCAATCCCTGTCTCAGTCCCCGTTTATTCATGGGGCGGGTCCCCGTCCCCGCGGGGATTTAGCGGGTGCCCAATTAGCTCCCAGTCACGAATTTTTTTGGCGGATCCCCGCGGAGGCGGGTAAAATTGTCATCCCTAACATCAGCCAACAACTTGAATTGGATATTCTATTTTTTTAGGTTTTGGATATTTTATTTCTATTGTTAGTTGTTTTAGATTTAAGATGTTTTATTTCTAAAATTTGTTTATGAATGTTCCACTGACTTTTATTATGAACATTCTATAAATAGTAATTATGGATGTTTTATTTTTGTTAACTGATTTGTTGGTTAAAAAAATATTGGTTACCTATAATTTTCTATTATAAATTAAAAAGTCAATTGTTGAAAATGTCCAATATAGGATTAATTGATCTAATCAAGGTTATGTAGCTCAAAGTGTCCAGATGATTTTGTGTAAAACTTTGATGAACTTTTTTTATCTTCTCCTTTTTAATTTTTTAGTATAGTGTGTACCAACAATCAAAAAGAAACTTTATACTATAAAATTCTTATACCTTTTCTAAGACATCTTTTAATTAAATTGAATAGGGTTAGTTGTCTACGAGAAAACTATGACATACGAATATTTTCCAATTTAGTTAACTTGTGTTTTAAAAGTATATTATAATAAGTTTTGCTAGGTATAAGCAATAAAATTCAACCAATATCAACTAAAAATTTTAATTGAATATTTTATTTTTTTAGATTTTGGATATTCAATTTCAAAAAAAAGTATAAAATTGGCTAATTATTGGATTTTTTTACTCATATTTTCTCTATTTTAAAATATAATAATAGAAAAATTTTAATTTGTTTATATATTTAATGTATTAAAAATGTAAAAGGACTATTTTGATCTCTAACATTTACGTTGAATTTTATTTTAGTTGCTAACGTTTAAAACGTCTTATTTTAGTCCCAAAAAGTTTCAATCAGACTCAATCAAGTCCCACCGTTAAAGGTTGGATGAGAACTTAACTTTGCAGCTGACGTGATCGTTTGTTGGGTGACTAGTTATTTCATTCCTGGTTCAAAAACTTCACATTGCAAAGTTTTTACACTTCATCTTCTTTTGTCATTTTTGTAACGAAAAAAATATTTGAAACCCTAACCATTCATCATTGTTACGCGAAAATCGAACGAAAAAGTCTTTATTGCTACTCGTGGGTAGTTCGACCTTACCCGCATAGGGAGTTAAGGTTATATTGGCTTTTCAAGACGGAGAGAAACACGATCATGTCAACTACAACATTAAGTTTCCATCCAACTTTTAATGGTGGGACTTAATCGAGCCCAATTGAAACTTTTTGAGGCCAAAATATGACGTTTTAAACGTTCAAGATTAAAATAAAATTTGACTTAAACGTTAGGGACCAAAACAGCCCTTTACCATTTTCTGAAAATATGTCCCTTAAATACATGTTATTAATATCTAAGGCTTAGCTATATTCACATCCAATAATTTTAGATGTACATTCATTTTGTCCAATTAAATTTAACCAAGTCATTTATTCTATGATCAATAAAATATTATTTCAGTGTCAAATAAAAACTCATTTCTATGTTATTTTTTTATAATATTTGATATTAAAAATAATTATTTATTTAATATAAAAAAAATAACTTAATTGGACTTGATTAGGTAAAATAGGTGTACATCTAACATTACCCATTTAAAATATACTAAATTCTAAAACTCACAAATTAAAAGGCAAGATAAAATGAGGTAAGAGTATCTTCTTTCTTTGATTATTAGTATGGTTCAAATTAGGATTTAAGTCAATCATATTTAAAATCTATCCTCTTAAATATACGAATATTAGATATGGTTTTTAAATATTATTGTTTTTGAGACAATAGAAGAAAAAAAAAAAAC
>JASCZI010242082.1:26315-44308 GCA_036250425.1 Stylosanthes scabra | reverse complement strand
ATATATATATATATATATATATATATATATATATATATATATATATATATATATATATATATATATATATATATATATATATGAGGTTGCATAATTGAATGAATCTTATATTTTATTTTCTATAGGTTGTTCACAATAAGTAGTGGAAAAAGTTTATATCTATTTCATGACATTATAGGATTTAGTGGATCAATACATCATACTCTATGATAATAAGAAGTGAAACAGATAAGTTTATGTAATCACACTTTGCTAATAAATTAAAGCAATCAATTATTGAGGATATACCGAAATCATGTTTGTGAAATAAACAATTAATTAATATAATATTAGTGTCAACAAAAAGAGAAGAGCTGAGCTCATCACTGATTATTATTAGTGCACTTTATGAATGATCATCATATTAATTTATGAACAAGATGACAATAAAATCAAGTGATTTTTTCCCCTTCGTAATATTTTCAGCATGAATAACTATTAAAATTAGATAGGTAATATTTATAATTATATCTTTATAATATTTAAAAATTATTTTTTTATTTCAACAATAATTAAGAAATACAAATAAAAAAATAAATACATTAATTAAAGCCACATTAATAAAAAAGAGTAAATATTATATTTTAGAATTTAAAAAAAATTACATACGTATTATTCTTTCTAAATTTATTACAAATTTTCACTGTTGATTTAATTCTACTCTTTATACCAAGTGAGTTGGCAAGCCAAAAGTGTTAGGGTTTCATTTTCATCAGAAATAGGAAAGTATAAACGACACGTCACATGCATCTTTATTTTTCTTCCTAATTCTTCCTTTCAATTTTATTTTATTTTTATTTTTTACAGTTTTCCCCATTCCATGCACATTTGAGGTAGATGATGTGGAGATTGCAGCACCATTATGCATGGTTTAATTGGGAAAATAAAAAATAAAAATAAGAAAATTAACTAAAAATAATAACACTACTATTATATCACTAAAAAAATTATTAATAAAACTAGTTTGTTTTTTTTTTTTTTTTTTTGGGTAGTGTATACGCTCTATTTTCTCATCAGGGGTATTCTATTTTAATATACACGACTTCTTCGTGGAAGACATAAATTATAATATATACATATATAGGAAACGAATTCGGATTCATAAAAATATCGATTTTATTTTTTATTTGAAAAAGAAAGAAAGAAAGAAATAAAGAAAGGGACATTGTCATGTGATTTCAGTATCAAATAATTATAAGGAGATGTGGCGGGTGGGTGCAGCTCAACAATCAGATCTCATCTTATTATTTTCTGTTCAAATTAAAATGAATCTTATCTCAATACATTTAGATTTTTTTTTTTACATAATAATTTAGATACGTACATATATTGGAAACAAATTAAAGAACCAAAGTCAAGAAAAATAATGTCACTTTAGATTTTTATTTTATTATCTTTTAGATAATGCATGTATCCCATACACGCAAAAAATAAAGATAATAGAGAAGTACCCCATATATATAATTTGAGCAAATAATGGAGAGAAACTTGTTCTATATATATTAATTTATTTTCTTTCAAATGGTTACACGTCTCATCTCTAACCACGCATTTGTGAATGTCTGCATGGTTGTCAAATAATACTTATTGTAATTTGTAATATCTTCATTAAAAACATCAAAAGCAATAATTGCTTTCAATAAGTGATTTTAATTAATTAAATTTAATTAAATAATTTATTTTTATATTAAATAAAATATTATTTTGATATTAAATAGTATAAAAAAATATATATAAATAAAATTATGTTTGACATTAAAATAATCTTTTATTTAATATAAAAATAAATAATTTAGTTGATCAAAATTATTTGTTCACGTAAAATTATTAGGTGATTAATAGGTCTTACAACGTTGTATGATTTTCATCTTGTTAATAGTGATTAGATGTTTTAGGTTTTTATTTGACAGTTGGTTTCACTGTATTTTTAACAAAATTTTTAATATGTATTTTAAATAAATAATTATTTAAATTTTTTTATAAAAAGACAATTAATTTTAAAAATATCATTATAAAATAAAATAACTTATATATTTGTCTTTATTACGAAGAGATCAAATTGTCCTTAAAAAAAAAATTATTAGAAACTAAAATGTCCATGTGGGTGTTTACTGGTCGAAACTAAAGTATCGTATTGTCCATTTCTCATCACTCGTCGAAAGGTGACAATATTTTGATATATCTTGTGTCTGGCTATAAATATAAAATATATATGACAGTAGTACACAATTAGTATGATATATATATTGGTTTTAGCTAGCATATAGTTAATTGGTATATATTTTTATAAGTTGATATAAAAATAGTCTAATTATTACATTAATTAAATATATGTATTGGCAAAACTTATTGGTCAATATAAATAAAAATTAATTGACTTTTAGTTTTTTTTTTTTTTTTTTTGGAAAAAAAACACTTAATGACAATGATACAAATTAATAATAATCCAATGTCATGTGATGGGTTGCATTATTGTATTGTAACAAATTAAAACAAATCCCAACGTTCATCAAGTGATATATATTTAATTTAAATATTTAAACTAGCTTAGACAATAGACACAATTTAAAAAATATTAAACAAGAGAACATTATTGGACACTCTTTCTATTTGAAAATATTATTGATAATAATATCATAAATAAATTTGGAAGTAGAGGATATAATTAACCTCCTTAATAATATTAATTATTCTTTTATTTAAAAAAAATTATTTTTAAAAATTTTCATATATTGTATAAATTGATCAGTATGAACTTAGAAGTATAATAGCAGTATTAATTAATTAATTAATTTATTTGATGGAGAAAGTATATAAAAAGAATTCTTTGTCACCATCATACATCTTACATCTACAATTCAATAAATAATAATGAATTGATGAACTTTGTATTACATGGAAACTAAAAAGAATATTATTATTATTATTATTGGATAGGTTGAGAAAATGCATGGGACATACAGTGATATGAAGTCTCCTTCTTATCAAATAATAATGAATATAAAATAGATTTTGATGTGCTTATATGTCACACTAAGGGAAGTGTATGTCTTTATGTGCAAAGTGGGTGTTGCCAAGTAGTTGTTGATTATTGATGATGGAGTCTATTCTAAATTTATTGATAATATTATTCCTGGCATGAAGCCAAGAGATAAGTATTATTAGTATATACATATGTATGTGTTGATTATTCTACAATAATAATAATAATAATAATAATAATAATAATAATAATAATAATAATAAATGTGTTCTAACTTTGCAACTTGTTTCATTGGAGGACAATTTCTTTTGTCTTATAATATAATATATGTAGTCAAGATTCATGTAAGACCAGCAGAAGACAAATCTTGCCAAGCCACACAATAGTGATGTGGCTGCTAAAATGGTGGGTTATATATAATTTTGGATATGTATATGATATTTTGGATCTTCAGTTTTTTTTTTTTTTAAAACCTCATATAAAAAATATGCCATTTGTATATATAATATATGTATTCTGTGGTCAAAACTAAGGATGTTTTATTACCATTCACATGTATATATCTACCTTACATTTGGCTTTATTGAACAATAATTTATGATAATAAAAAATAATAATTAAAATCAATAGATATATATGCATATATAAGTTTAAAAATAATATTTTTTTATGTCAAATAGTATAAAAAGTTACATATAAATAAAATTTTATTTAATATCGAAATAGTCTTCTATTTAGTATAGAAAAAAATGACTTGATTACACTTGGTTAGCCAAAATCACTTATTCACATAGAATTATTATTGAATTTTTTATTACTACTATAAAATTTCCGTTCATTATTATTTCATATACGAAACATGCATGGGATGTCTAAATTCAATGAATATTGTGGCTCTGATCCAACTACCATACAATAATAATATACTATATAGTAATTAATTCTCATAAAAAATATAGAGTAATTAATTAATTATGGAATAATGAATACGAAATCATGAACACATGGCGAATTAACATAAAGCAAAATGTGATGAGAGATAGCCAAATTAGGTTGTTTTAATTTGTTAACCGATTTGTAGTAGTTGTGTTTTGTTTGAAATGGTCTTTCCAGAAATTGCTACTAATAATCACAAAAGTTAGCTATATATAATATTGGAAGAGTTCAATATTTTTATAAGATTCTTTTCTAGATGTAGTATTAAGTTAAAAATTAAATTATAGAAGTTTAAATAGAAATTAAGTCAAATTATAAAAACCATAATAATAATAATAATAATAATAATAATAATAATAATAATAATAATAAAAAAGGAAAAAAAGAAAATATGATTAATTTGCATGTGAGGGTGGATGTGATTTGCAGACATGCATGTACATAGAGATTGATCCCACCACCATGCATGTGTTATTGTTGATAGACACTTATTGAAATTGCAAGTACAGAAGTGGAGAATCGACCACGCTTATTATATATATTCACATTAATCATGCATTCATATTAATTACAATAATAATAATCCTCATTACTCAATAATTCAATTACATGCCACACATCTATTCTCTAATCTCTCCAGCTAATCAATACTATATAATTATCTGCTCCTCGTATATAATTAAAAACCCTCCAATAATTAAGTTTCTAACCACATGGGGTTATTAGTTAAAAAAATAAAAGGTAGTATTATAGTAAAAAAATATATGTCAAAATATAATAAAATACAATAATTCGATATGAACAAGTGGTTTTGACCAACCAAGTCCAATCAAATCATTTATTACTATACTAAATAGAAGACTATTTTGGTGTCAAATAAAATTTTATTTATATGCAATTTTTATACTATTTAACATCGAAATAGTATACTATTTAGCATAAAAATAAATTACTTAATTAAACTTGGTTAGTTAAAATCACTTGTTGAAATAACATTATTTAATAAAATATATATAAAAAATATATGTAAGTATTTTATATATGAAATTATTAATTACAGTGATGGTGATTGATTCCAAGTTTCCAACATTGATCCTCTCTGCAATAACTTCTATGGTAGCTAGGAAGTTTAAAACATGGTGTAAGCAAAATCACATGTTCCTTGTCCTCATATGGTTATGGAGGAATTATTGCTTTGTTCTTTCTTGGATCCAACAATTCAATAACACTCAATCAAATTCATGTCTCAAGTTCCCACTCCTCTTTTTTTCTTTTTTAAATAATTGATGGAGTACCCTATCCATTAGATTTGTATTGAAATATATACTTAATTTGTTGTATTTTAAAATAAAATGCTAATTATGAGAGGTATACTTTTTATTTATTTATTTTCATATGACAAGTCTAACACATTATTATAGATAAAGGAAAAATAAAAATGGTCAAGTTTCATTGTACTTACCAACAATTGGAATATCCTCAAGTATCTTTCAAAAACAGATATGGCATATATACATGTACATATACAATAAATAGAGGAGCATATTTTTTCTATACTAATTTTTTTTTTTTATATAAGATAACAATGATCAAACTCTCTAAAATTTTTTTATCATAAAATAAAGTTTAATTCCAGATAATAAACTACTTATTCTAAAACTTATAATTCTACCTTTATCAAAATATTTATACAATGTTACATAACCAATAACCATTATTGCAATTTGCATGTAAAAGTCTCAAAAGACAAATTAATAATGATTTAATAATCTAAAACAATGGAATCCAAAGAAAAAGTTAAATTTTTTTATTATTTTTAAATAGTATTATTTGTAATAATTTGTTAATTGTTATTGCATCTGATAAGTATGTTTCACAGTTTGAGGTCAACATGTAATTAATAATAATTATCACCTCCTCCTTCAACCATTATATCTATCTATCTATATATATATATATACACACACATACACATACACATACAAACAAAAATGGGGTCCCCATGAAAAAAATCAAGGGTGATATGATCTACTACTGTTACCAAACAGTAAAAAAAAAAGTACTCTCTATGAACAAAACAACAATGATAAACAATAAATAGAACAGAAAGTTCGTTCTGTTTTGTGTCAATGTAAATAGACTTTCTTTGTTCATATATAGTAGTATTAATATATAAGAAGCAATATAATAAGCATTAGTGCAATTATCATAGCTAGAGAGAGAGAGAGAGAGAGAGAGAAAGCAAAGTAGAACAACACATAATTGCATAAAGGTTCTTTCTTTTCTGCTGTTTCTTTTTTCTTTTCCCAGTTTAGATTTTTGTAGTAATAACTTCCATCCCTTAAAATCTGGAAAATTTGTTGCAACAAACATTTTTATTAGGCCTTTGAGCTTATCACATAGAGTGGTTTAATTTCATTGTTAATTAGAATCATTTAATGTAATCTATTTTTTATTTCTTACCATACATGCTGTTTTTCCATTTTGGTCCATAATAAAGAGTTAAAAGATTTGTTTCCATTTTTTATATATAATAATTCAGGGTCACAACTTTTCATTCTGTGGTGGTGATTTTGAGGAGGAAAAAAGATGAACAACAATTCAGTTTCAGAGAACAGTTTCTACATTGACAGTGATGAAGAAGATGAGGAGAATAAGGATTTGAACAAAGCAGAAGGAGGAGGTGGTGATGATGGTGATGGTAATGATTCAGATTCTTCAGGTTACTCAAATAATGAGAACCCTCCACAGAGAAAACCAAGCTCCTACAACATTTCATGGCCTCAGAGTTACAGGTCAACTCATTTCTTCACCCTTCTTCTTCTTCTTTTCTTCACTGTTTATTACAATAATCCTTGGAAAGTGATTTGAACTGTTTAAGTTTACTTGAATTCAAGAGTTTAGGCAAAATCTTTTGTTTGATTAATTAGTTCTGTAGTTTAAGCTAAAAGGGAGACAAAAAAAAGAGAATTCCGGCTGCGTTTGGTTTGCTTTTTTTTTTTCAGTATTTTCTGGATTTTGTGAAGGAAAAAGAAAAAACAGTGAAGAAACAGTGAAAAATAATAAAATCTTATTTTCTACTGTTTTTTCTTTTTTCTTCCCAAAATTCAGAAAATAGAAAATACTGAAAATAAAAATAGAAAAATGAAAACACAAACCAAACACACAGACCCTTTTCTTAGTCAAGTAATTAAGCCAAAAAAAGTTGAAAATTTCCAAGAACCTTGCCATTTGTTATGCTAATTGATTCTGTTGTGTTGAACATGTTTCAGGCAGTCAATTGATCTATACAGTAGTGTTCCATCACCAAACATTGGATTTCTAGGGACACCTTCATTGTCAAGACTAAGCAGTTCTTTTCTCTCAACATCACTAACAAGGAGGCACACTCCTGAGTCACTTCCATCAGTTACAAAGCCCTTGATACAGCCGGTAGCGGTCGAGGATGAAGTCGTGCATCATCGGCGTAGCTCTCATGCCTTGATTCCTCCAAGAAGGTCTTCTTCTTCCCTTAAGAAGGAATCAAAGGCCTCTCATGAAATTCCAATTTCAAGACACTGTTCTTTTGGACAAGCTGTGCTTAATGGTAAGTTTTTCAATACTTGTTAATTATTCCTTCCATTTCCTTATACTTTTCGCTAGTATCTCTGTCTTAGTGTCTTGTCTTGCCCTATCTCTCGTTCCAAACTCGGGCGTTTTGAACTCGGTTGTAAAGAATTAATGATTGTTCATTGTTGATAATTGAGATAATGTAAGAAACAAGAATAAAAATTGAGCTAACAGCCTGGATAATATGCAAAGAACAGTGTCCACAATTGCATATGTGGATGACTATTATGGAACATGCTAGTGGTATCTTTTATGATGAATTATGGAGTATGTCTCTTTGTTGCAATTTGAAATTCAAGAAGGTCAACAACCACAAAAGGGAACCAACTCTCTCTGATTGCAGGGACCACTTTAGCCAATGATATTTATCACTTATCAGCATGGTTCATAATCATACTACTTTGTCAAGATCACTTTTTCCTTAACATTTCTGAATTGAAACATAAATTTGAATAGCAAAAATTGTCTCACAAACTAGTAAGAATTTAAGAGTTAATTCAAATGTTTGATAGTTAGAGTTACTTGAAACAGAATAAGCTCTATGTTATGTTAAAATTGAGACATGTTGATAGCAGAACATGCATATATATATATATATGAAATGTACAAAACTATATAAACCATGGACTCAAAATCATGTTTTGGATTTTGCAGGCATAAATGTCCTCTGTGGTGTAGGGATCCTTTCTACACCTTATGCTGCCAAAGAAGGTGGATGGATTGGCCTTTTAATCTTGTTCCTTTTCGCAATTATTTCCTTTTATACCGGGATGCTGCTGCGTTCATGCTTGGATAGTGAGCCTGGAATTGAGACATATCCTGACATTGGCCAAGCCGCTTTTGGAACTACCGGACGAATCTTCATTTCAGTAAGTTCATAGCAGAAGAATCATTTTTAGATTCACTAGTAGGATAACAGAATCTAACATGTTAGCACATGACTCTCCATGTTCCAAAATAATATCTTCAAAGTATGGTTACAAAGATTATAGTTTAGTTTAAGATCAGCAGCCTCTAATCTAATGCTAATTATTATCCTTTTTTTTCTTGAATGCAGATAGTACTGTATGTGGAGTTATATGTAAGTTCATAGCAGATTGAAGCTACCTTCAGTTCTTTTCAGATATCAATTACTTTGCCTACTTAAATATCCCTTCCTTTATGCTGCAGGCATGTTGCATTGAGTATATAATTCTGGAGGGTGACAATTTGTCTTCCTTATTTCCAAGTGCTCACTTAAGTTTGGGAGGAATCGAATTGGATTCGCATACTTTGTTTGCGCTGATTACCACCCTGGCTGTTCTGCCTACTGTTATGCTCCGGGACCTAAGCATTCTCAGTTACATCTCAGGTGAAACTTGCTTTCCAAGGAAACTAATTATAGTGATAATTTGAAAAATCATATTGTAATTTGTAACTGATTACCATGTTTGCTATAGCTGGTGGAGTTATCGCGTCGGTTTTGGTGGTTATCTGCTTGTTTTGGGTCGGCATTGAGGATGTCGGATTTCAAAGCAAAGGGACTACACTCAATCTTGCAACTTTTCCAGTTGCTGTTGGTCTCTATGGATACTGCTACTCAGGACATGCAGTGTTTCCAAACATTTATACATCAATGGCAAATCCAAATCAATTCCCTGCAGTGCTCTTAACATGGTAAAAACCAAGGATTTTCTTTAGCTAATTATAGTCTATGATTCTTCATCCAGTAGTCCTTTCACTAGATATTAGATCTTCTCAACCTTGTTAGGTGCTATAGCTGTTAAAGGAATAAATGTCTCAATCTGTGATTAATATTTTCTTCATAGTTTTGGTATCTGTACCGCGCTGTATGCCGGAGCAGCTGTTATGGGATACACAATGTTTGGAGAAGCTATTCTGTCTCAGTTCACTCTTAACCTTCCCAAAGAATTAGTTGCTACCAAGATTGCTGTCTGGACTACGGTATGAGCACTCGAGTCGATTTCATCGCCTTATTAGCCATATCAAATGCTATGTGCTAACTAAGTTATCTGTTACTTGTACTTTTGCAGGTGGTTAATCCATTTACCAAATATCCTTTTACATTTATGCTTCCTAAGAAGCCTTTTGAAATTTGGATTTTATGATTTTTCTTCGCGAAGAAGGATGTTTTTTCTTAACTCGCATCACGTATGCATTGACTATATCTCCAGTTGCAATGAGTCTAGAAGAGTTGATACCATCAACCCATGCCAAGTCTTATCTATATTCCATCTTCATCAGAACAGGACTAGTAGTTTCAACCCTCTTCATTGGCCTTTCTGTTCCCTTTTTCGGCGAGTCTTTATCCTTATGCGCTTGATTTTGTGATATCGCATTCATTTTCGCTTTCAGTGTTTTCTATTTTCAGGATTTTGTAAAGAAAAATATAAGAACAGAAACAAAAAAACCAAACTCTTATGTGATTAGGATTAACTACATTAACTTCTTAGATCAACAAATAACTACTATAATGTTGCAGGTCTTGTTATGTCATTGATTGGATCTTCACTCACAATGCTTGTTGTAAGTTCCATTCAGTTTTATTTGTTCATTCTCTTTGTATTAATGGCTGAAGCATTCAAGTTAATTAGAATTAACATTGGTGACAGACTTTGATACTTCCATGTGCTTGTTTCCTGCGAATCTTGCAAGGCAAAGTCTCGCGAATGCAGGTATGATGATAAACTGTTTCTGTTATTTCAGTTTCCATTTCAATCCTTCACTTCAAAGTTAAATTGATAACACTATTGGATCCTATACTGTACTGATATTGATAAAATGGAACTTGATAGAATCATACTATGTTAACAATCCTAGAAGAAATATCATCATATATTTTTGTTACACCACATATTCACTCATCAACTCAACCTTTTTTCCTTCTTGTGTTGCTGCAGGCTGTACTTTGCATTATAATCATCTCAGTAGGTGTTGTTTGTGCTGTTTTCGGGACATACTCTGCGCTGGCCGAAATCGTTAGGAGTTTGAGTGGATGAAGTTTTTGGCCTTATATCTCCTAGAACATGAGATTCAAATATGTCTGCTATTTATTATTTGTTCTATCTATTTTTTTGTTTTTCATTTGTCACACCCAATTTTGAGTCCCTTTTTTTCTTTTTGTGAAATTTCCAATGTTTAGTATTGTTTGTGATTATTGTGGCTACTTGTTACTCCATCACAAGAAAGTTTTGGTCAAGTTTGAACTTTGAAGTGACAGCAACAATAGTAACTATAAGATTGTGGAGAGGAACAAGTTAAGGAGGGATGAATGAATTTTAGTTTGAATGAATGAATTAGATTTCTCACACATTGAGATGTTGTTGCACTAGTTAGTTAAGCTATAACCATGTTGATCTTTTATCTCACTTCTAAGTTCTAACCATATATATTCTTCTGCCTTTTAAAATCTGATATTTTTGCATGTGATCTTACTGTATAACTGCATAAGATATGAATGCAAATCAATATCAAGGGTGATCAAGTTGTTCCTAATCATCTTAAAAAAACTTTATATTATTACTTTTCATCGCATAGCTTGTGTATAGAAAATCAGTCACCAATTACTACCAATATTTATTTGACATTCAACTTTGTAATTTCACATTATACTTTTTTAGGATATTAGATAAATATGAAAGGTGAAGACTCAGTTATCTTTATATGCAGTTAATAACTAAATTTTAAGTATCAGTTTATGAAAACTAACAACTAATCTAATTCGATTGAATTTAGAGTTCAAATTTTAAAATTTTCTACCCAATTCATGATTTTTAAATCCTAAGGGTATGATTGGTTTTGAGTAATGGGACTGAGACTGGGACAGAGACTGAAACTAACAATTTTCAGAATTTTAGTATTTTTCGTATCTCGAAATATTGGGGACTGAGACTGAAACTGAAACTTTAATAATATTTTTTTACTCAAATATCCTCAATTAACATTATAATTTCTAATACTAACCTTTATTTCTGTTCTATCAATTTAGTTTAATCTCTATATCCTAGTCTCTATATCTAATTAATGTTAAACCAAATCAAATACAAAAATCTATTTCAGTCTCAATTTCTCAGTCTTTCAGTCTTAATTTTTCAGTCTCAGTCTCTCTCTCAAACATACCCTAAAGTACTGCTCACCAAAATTTTGCCAGATATAACTTGTAAAAGTACAAAAATACCCATTGGAAATGGTAGGTAGATGGTACAAAAACAGAAAGGAAAGATCTTCTAAGCCTGAACACTCAAAACATTCAACAACTGTCAAAATCAGAACCAGAATCATCATGTCACACACTCTTCCCATTCTTCGCTACCATTCTCCTCATTCCTTTTCTTCTCTCTTTGCCGCAACTTCAACTCTGCATTCTTCACCTCTTTCTATATCCTTCAAACCCCAAAAACCCCTCCTTTTTCTTCTTCTTCATCTTCTTCCTTCTTCTCCTCCAAACGCCTTACCCCAACGCCAAGAACACCACCACCAACTTGGTGGTGACTCGCCCCTTTCCATTGAGCTCACGCCAATTTCCACCGATGACCAATTCGATCAACTCGTTAGCCATAACCAGCACCCTCTCATCATTGTTTGGTCAGTTTTCTCTTTCCTTGTATTTCAAAGTTTTGATTTTGATCTTCACAGACTCGGATTCTGATTTGGGATGTTAATTCATGGAGGACCCTTTTGTCCCTTCTTTTCAAATTTCTTGTCTTTATCAGTTTCAGGGACGAACTAAAAAGCAAAATTAAAACTTTCTGTGTTGGCCATTGATGACTTATGTTTGTTTTAAGTGAATCTGTGATTTCGTAGTATGATCAATTGTCTTCATTTATGTTTTATGATTTCTTAGGAGTTTAATTTTATTCATTATTGACAAAGAATTATTGGTTTTGATTCTCTTCTTATTGTATAATCACAGAGTAATCTTTATAATTAACCCTATGTAATGGCTCAACTGATATGACATGATCAAATCAACTATCTGGTTTATGTTTTATGGTAATTTATGAATATTAGTTAAAATTTCAACTTTGTTGATGTTATAATCTGTACAAGTTTTGAGGTTTGCATGAGCAGTATGTTCACATTTCCTTTAATGTTTCTGATTATTGAATAACTCCTTTTAGCACATTCTGGGTTTTGAGATAGGGTTATAATAAATGTGGTTTGTAGGGTGGCAAATTGGTGCAGAAAATGCATATACTTAAAACCAAAGTTGGAAAAGTTGGCAGCCGAATATTATCCAAGGTGAGATTCCATTTGATACTTGAAATTTTGTGATGGTTTTGATGATATTTGGATTGGATTCTTATCTAATCTTACATATTTGCTTGTCGACTCATTAATCATGGATATGCTTACTGTGATTTCGTGTAGATTATGTTTCTACACTGTCGATGTTAATACAGTTTCGCATAAACTCGTTGCTCGGGCTGGTGTCACTGTAAGTTCTATCTGTAATCCACTTATAGAGTTATATCCATTATGTTCAATTTGCTATCTTTTTTTGTGTTGTCTTAAAACTTTAGAAAGAATGCATGCTATATATCAATGTTCTTTCAACTTATCTCTGCAAGGCACACTTCCCTTTGCCTTAAAGAATGTTGCCAGACGCCACCTATGTTTCATAAATATAGAGCATATAGAGCAAATTCATGAATATTTCTGACAAATTTCTAACTTGGACTGTGCTAATGTGTCTGTATAACCGAAATGTATGACTGAGAGTTTAAAGAGGACTACTTATTGAAATCAGCATTTTTATCTGTTTCGAATGATGCATTGGACTGCTCTTGTTGGTTTGTTTTGTTATGTTCTTGGAATGTTTACCTGCAGGGAGAGGGTATATACTATATAGTAAAAGTTTAATTGCTATGCATTAACAAACATAATCTGTTAACATGTCACAATTGAATTATATATACACCAAGGATTTAAGGTTTATTGTGAGTGCTTAATTGATTCAGTGTTTAAGGTTTTCATTTTTATGATCTTTCTAATCTTTTTTATTGTTGTATGGATTGATACTTGTTATGTATCTAATTTTGCTGTGGCTCCTCAACACAGAAAATGCCAACAATACAAGTAAGTGCCATTGTGTATATGATTACATGAAATTTTATGTTTTCTTCTGCAACAAGTAATGTATGTTTTGACAACATTTTATAATTTGTGCAGCTATGGAAAGATGGGAAGAAACAAGGTGAAGTAATAGGTGGCCATAATGCATATTGGGTGATAGGTGATGTTCAAGAAATGATTGAAAATGAGTGCAGCAACACTTGACATGAAGATCATAACATGCACCACACAATTTCTTTTTCTTTTCTTTTTTTCTCACCAATATTTTAGTCTAACTTGAATGGTTTTGAGGAAACTTATTTTCTTCCCTTCATAAATAACAAAAGGGGAATTTTGATATTGCTGTTCTATTGTTTTCTTTTTCCTGAGTTTCTAATTTTCTGCAAAATTTATGTAACCAACATTGGTTTTCTGTTTGTATTGTCTCAATGATTGCCTCAATTATAAGTTTATTTGTCTGTATATATATATATAATGGATCTTCTGTGAAAATATTTTATTCATATAAAATAAAATATTAGAAGAATGGTGCAATGTTGCAGGAAGAGGGATTCCGTACACTGACTTTCTTATGTTCCATTGATGAATCATTGCTGCTCAGAAAATCCTGGTTGCATTGAAAAAAGTGATGAAATTATGAGAAGCACTAACTAACACAACAACGTTTGTAGCCATCAAAATGAGGACCCACCAACTTGAAACATTTGACAACTATCATTAACTATTACTGTTCAGACAAATTCCCATTATAGTCATTGCCACTGCTAGAGAAATACTTGAAAATCTATGTGAATATTACAAAAGAGCTATCTTAGGCCGCTTAGGCAAATGTCGGGAGTTTGAATTTTGACTTATACATATAGTAATTTAGTGGTTGACAAACCCTTCAATGAAATTAAGATTCGCAGAGAATTAGTATTAATACTCGATCTGTGAGTTAGGGGATATTTTGGGAAAAAAAACAAGAGAGCTATGCTTGAGAGAGTGAGTGAAAAAATCAAAGCAAAGATAGTGAAAATCAAACTAACTTGGCAAAGATAGCAAGTAGTAAGGTAAACCCCCCAATTTTGGCGTGTAACAAAATTATTACTTGGAAGGACTAAATGGTTTTATGATCCAAAATTATATGCCTTAAACACATCACCACCCAATAGAAACTTAGTCAACAACATATGTCATGTCATGCCATGTTGAAAAAATAAAAATTCAAGCAAAAAAAAAAAAAAAAAGAATCTACATATGTATACATATATGAGGCAACATAAATAGATGAAACATATTTGGCTGAGATTTTAACCGATCTAAACAAATGTTACTATATGACATAAATGAGGAATGTACTGTATAAAATTGTATTATCTTAGTTAATTAAAAAAAAAAAAACTAAATTAACATATGTTTTGAAATTGTTCTATATTTCATCAATCAAATCTCAGTGAGGATAAACTCTAGGACCCACAATTCTTGTTACTATAATTTTATCATCGGGATCTCCACAAGTCTTCATCAAAAGTTGGAATAATCCTAACTTCAAAATCATATAATATATATCCCACTCTATTAGTGATGGAGGTTGACAAATTTTGTTTGGGGCCAAATTTTTTTTTAGAAATTTTATTTTTTTCTTAAAAAATACATTAATTCTTTAATTTTTCATCATTATAATTGTAGAAAAATTAAAATTAAATAACATGTAAAATTATATTAAAGTTATATTTTCTTTTAAAAATACATTAATTTTTTAATAACATTGATATTTATTAATTATTTTTATGTAATATAAAAATTAAATTAAAAAACTAATAACATGTATAATTATATTAAATTATGTAAATAAAAATATGTAATTGTTATAATATAGATTTGCATGTAGTAGTAGTGATATATTAATATATACCAAGTTTTTTGTTAGGATATAGTGAGATTTTTTTTTAAAATAAGGGTGACACAATAGCAATTAAAAAAGTGAAAAGTGAAAGTTGCAGTTTTTGAACAGGGCTCCTCCTAATGGTAATTATAGGACATGACTAACTGATCTACTTTATTTCCTTAGACTTGTATTAGTAAAATTTTTATAAATTTTTTGGGGGATCATGGCCCCATTGTCCATACGAAGCTTCACCAATGCATTCTATGAAGTTAAATGTCTCATTAGTATAAATCAATAAACAAATTTGATGACATTGCTATAAGAATGAGCTTAATAATAAATAACATGATATTTTAATATTAAAAATACTGCATTTATATTAAAAATTAATCACTATATATTTATATACATTTAAGATCAATATATAAGTTATTAACCTTTAAATTCTACATCAATTTCAGTCTTTCAAGATAATATTTATTTATATCTTTTATTCGATCTAGAATAATAGATATGCCAATATATTAAAAGATACAATTTATTTCTAATCTTCTCTAATTACACTGTTTTATTTCCTATATTAAAAATTTTATTTACACATCAAAGTTAATCACTAAAATTAGTTATTATATATTTATTTATAAATATATGTATAATTTAACTTATTTTTAATATATAATTTATATTTTAATATAGAAAAATTCTCTATGACCAGCGAAATTAATTTATTATAACCAGTAAATATAATCATTAATATATTTGCATATAGTAAGTCTAAAAATATGGGTGCAAAATGTATATAATATGGATGCAATATTTGAAAAAATATATGTGCAAAATATAATAAGTATAGGTGCAAAATAAGATAAATGAATGTGTAAACTATTTAAGTTATAAGTGTAAAATATGTGCTGGTTATCTATTGGCCAAAAGTTAATAAATTTTGCTAATCATGTAGCATTTCTCATTAATATATATATATATATTATACAATGATAATTGATTTTGATGATTAATTTTAGTGTATATTTAAAAACAACTCATATATTTCTAGTTATACAATGAAACACTTACCAAACATGAAATGAGAGACATAAATCATAAATGTGATAAATCATAAAACAAAACCTGAATCCAAAGGAAGAAAAAAAAAGAAAAAGCCCAATAAAAAGCAGAGAAATGTGGTTGCTTTGTGTTAATGTAAAGTATGAAGAATATCATTCATTCTTATAACATCATCATAACATGATATATGATGTAAACACATCCATCCCATGCAGCACGTAGCATCATTCATTCATAGATTGATCTGATTCTGATTTCTGATATCACTCAGGCCCACGCCATGTCTATTTTCTATCTATCTATTCTGATTTCTGCATGATTACAGATAGAGAGAAGAGAACAATCTCATCATCATCATCTACAAAAATTCCTTCTTTTTCGGATTCTCTTCCTTCTCACACCTTCCCTCATTCCTCCAATCCAATACCTTCAAAAGGGTAACTTTAATTGCTCTTTCATTCTTCAATCACCAAAAGTTTTCATTTTTATCAGAAAAAAAATTATGGGGTTTATTTAATTTGTCTATTTCATGTTGAATCTTTCGGCTTTTTTGCTTTCTCGGTTGAAATGTAAAACCTTTGTGTCTTGATTTGCGCCTGGATTGTTGCAAGTGGTTCTGATTTCCCTTTTTTTTCAAAAAAAATTGATGGGGTTTTCTCTATTTTGTGTTTCAGAAAGGATCCAAAATTTTTGGGTTTTGTTTCTATTCATGTGAAGGTTCCTTTTGAGCTGCGGAGTCTAAGGTATGCGCATTCTCTCTCTCTCTCTCTCTCTCTCTCTGGGTAAATTGTGATTGAAGTTTGTTGATTGATTTATGCTCTTATATATCTGAGGGTAAAAGGGGTAGTCAGAAAAATGAAGAAATAATATAGTGATGATTCCTGATTGTGTCTGATGTAATTCTGAGCAACTTATGCGTGTATTTTAAGTTTGTTCTGTGCAGTATTTTAACTTCTGGAGGATATAATCAAATAGAATGACCCAAAGTTCTTGCTTTTGTATGTTTTGTTTTTGTTTCCTAGTGAATTAAGGCATGTGGATTGTGATTTTTTCTGTTATTAATTACTTCAATGGTTATTGTTTATTCAATTCTTGTTTCACTTGTAGGTGACTTCTAGTTTTGAGATGGAGAGTGGGAATAAGGTAGATAATGGTTTGCAGCATTTGTTGAATGGGACTATCGAAGACACGCTGCAGAGTGAGTTGGAAAGGATACTGCAAGAGCAGCGCAATCAGCAGTTTATCAATCGAGAAAGGGATCTAAACATTTATCGAAGTGGAAGCGCACCGCCAACTGTGGAGGGATCATTAAGTGCTTTTGGTAGTCTAAGGAACTCTGGTTTTGGGGCAATAAATAGTAGGAGCAGTAACAATAACGGGATTTTGACTGAAGATGAGATTCGATTGCATCCTGCA
>JASCZI010242082.1:8677-26305 GCA_036250425.1 Stylosanthes scabra | reverse complement strand
ATCCTAGGTTACCTCCACCCCTGTTGTCGAAAGAAGATTGGCGTGTTACACAAAGGTTTCAGGTTGGAGGATCTCCAATGGATGGATTTGGGGACTGGAGGAAGAGGATGGTTGCAAATGGTGATAGTTCATCGCTGTTTTCGATGCAACCGGGATTTCCTGTGCAACAAGCAGAGAATGATTTGATGGAATTGAGGAAAGCCAGTTTGCAAAATTCCTCTAGGCAGGGTTCAGCTCAGTTGCTGGACCGGCATGTGGATTTGGCGAGAATAGGAGCCGGTGCTGGTGTTGGTGGAAGGAGAACATCTATTGCTGATATTCTTCAGGTAATTGATTTTCCAATCCCAGTTGCATATGCATTTTTGGTTCTTGGTGAGACATTTTCATTGCATTCGACTTTGAGGTGTCATTTTTCTTTGCAAACTTCATGGTTCAGTTGCATGTTTGGTCTTAACATGCTTTTGCTAATCTCAGAGTTATTTGATTTTGAATATGTAACTGCACCCTTATCATTAAATTCTGACAATAACCCTGACCTTCCAGTAAGGTGAAAATGTTCGTCTCTTCCATAACTTTTGGCTTGTGTGTCTGTGTTTTAATGGAGGGAAAAAAAAGTGCTACGAAAAGCTGTGTTGCTATTTCATTAATGGGATGAGACTTATTTGTCCTCCTTCTTGTTCAATCATAGGCATGTCGTTATGCTTATAACTGAAGTTAGTGTTTTACCAGGAAGGACTTGATCAGCCTACTTCCTTGTCTAGCAATATGTCACGTGCAGTGAGTCACAATACATTTGGCGATATTTTGGATTCGAATGGCATTGTTGATCGTGAGTCTTTGGATGGCTTGCGTTCTTCAGCTTCCACTCCTGGTTTGATTGGTCTTCAAACACATGGTGTCAATGGTACTCATAGTTTTTCATCTGCTGTGGGTTCTTCTTTGTCAAGAGTTACAACCCCTGAACCACAGCCTATTGGGAGGCCGATTGCATCCGGTGTTCCTCCATTGGGTGGTAAAGTTTTCTCTGTTGAGAAAAGTGTTAATGGCTTGGGGACCCCGATTGGTCATTCTTCTAGTATGACTGACATTGCCGATATAGCGTCTTCGTTATCAGGGTTAAGTTTTGCGGAGCAAGAGAATCTTTTAAAAGCTAAGCTACAAATGGAAGTTGATAATCATCCCAATGTTCTGTTAAGTGCACAGAACAATGTTAATTTGGCTAGACATAATGGGCTAGTAGCAAACCATAACACATTTAGTTCAAATGATCAAATCAATTTACTGAGAAAAACAGCTTCTTCTGCCAGTTTGCGCTCAAAAGTGCACTCTAGTGGAAATATGTCAAGTTTGCCAAATATAGACTACACTGGCCATGTTACTGGCGCATATCCTGTGAACTCAAAATCAAATGCTGTGTACAATAATCAACTTGAAACAGGTCTCTCTCTCTCTCTCTCTCTCTCTCTCTCTCTCTCTGTGAATTAATTTAAGCTTGATGTCATTTAGCCTTGTTAGTTAGCATTAACAGTTCATTATTTCGGTTCCAGCTTTGAGGAGTTGCAGAGATGGACAAAGTTTGGAGGCACTAGCAAATCAGGTTGGTCTTGATCTTCATTGTTCAAATCTGGATCCACGATTAATACAATGCTTGCAGCAAAGTTCTGATTACTCAATGCATGGGGTGAGTGGCTCTGGTGATCCTTCTCAAATGAGAAATTTTTCTGATACCTCACATGGAGACTTAGAGGGATTTCGGAAAGCATATCTTGATTCACTTCTAGCTCAGCAAAAGCAACAATATGAACTTCCACTCCTGAGCAAATCTGGGCTTATAAATCCTGGGTTTTATGGCAGTCAGCCGTATGGTATTGGGATGCCATATACAGGAAAACAGCTTGCAAGTTCCTCTCTTACTTCCCATGGATCTGGAAATCCACTGTTTGAGAATGAACGTTTATCTCGCTTCAATTCTATGATTAGAAGCTCAATGGGAGGTTCTAGCGGCTCATGGCATGCTGATATTGGTAATAACATGGACGGAAGATTTCCTTCATCCTTACTGGATGAGTTCAAGAACAACAAGGCTAGAACTTTTGAACTTCTAGATATCGTTGATCATGTGGTTCAATTCAGGTATGAATGCTGCACCTTAATTGTTGTTTCTGGTGATATATGGCTCTGGAAATCTGAATTATAATCTCTGACATAATGCAGTACCGATCAGTATGGTAGCCGATTTATTCAGCAGAAACTAGAAACAGCTTCGGTGGAGGAGAAGACCAAGATATTTCGCGAGATTGTTCCTCATGCTCGTAATTTGATGACTGATGTCTTTGGAAATTATGTTATACAGAAAGTATAATTAACTTCTAATATTGAATACTGAGTAATGTAATGAATATGTTCCTTTGGTTGGTTGTTGATTCTATTTTATCATGCTCGACATTGCAGTTTTTTGAGCATGGTACAGAAGATCAAAGAAAGGAATTAGCCAGCCAGCTTACAGGTTATGTTTTACCTCTTAGTCTGCAAATGTATGGCTGCAGAGTGATTCAGAAGGTGACTTTCAAGCCCTAAATTCTCATATTTCCTATTCTGCTATTCATATGCTTTTGCTCCCTTTTGGCATATATTTATGAATTTCTCTAATTATTTCTTTTAAATAATGGAACATTTAGTCATGTATTACACTATGTTCTGGTTCAATATTTCTTTGGTGTATAATCAGTAATCACTATGATTTGAGGAGAAGTTGAAGTTCTTATGTGGTTTGCAGTGAATATTGGTATTTATTCTTACATGGAAATAGTTTAAAGAACTGAGTCCCCCACCCTAACATTTTTATTCTTTTTACTATTTGCTCTTTAGATTGCCAGATAAATTGGTGCATTCTTTCAAATCTCAGCTAAATTTGTTAACAGGCCTTGGAGGTGGTTGATGTAGAGCAGCAGACTCAAATGGTTTCAGAACTTGATGGTGCAATAATGAAATGTGTACGCGATCAAAACGGAAACCACGTTATTCAGAAGTGTATAGAGTGTGTCCCTCAAGATAGAATTCAGTTTATTGTCACATCTTTTTATGGTCAAGTTGTCGCACTTTCTACTCATCCTTACGGTTGCCGTGTTATTCAGGTCAGAAAATTGCACATGGTATTTATGTTTTATTGAGCTAGCGATGAGCTTTTCTATTTTACTATCGTATTGAAACCATTTATGTGGATGTTAACAGAGGGTTCTAGAACATTGTGATGCTCTAAATACGCAACAAATTATAATGGATGAAATCATGCAATCTGTATGCACTCTAGCACAGGATCAATATGGAAATTATGTTATTCAGGTACGAAGCATTCAGCAATGAATTTATTCGATTAGATTATTCTGAACCACACTTGTGAGTTGTGATATAGATTACAGTTCTGTGAAGTCCTTTGAGATGGCTTGCTTTTTGTTATTCTAGTGATGGCTTGCAATGAACTTATTTAATTTTTATGGTTTATCTTATGTGTATTACTTAAATTGTTGTTTACTTATATTTACTTTGTTATTTCTGAATACCATGCTTCTCTTTTGTAGCATATCCTTGAACATGGTAAAGCAGATGAAAGGACAGCTATTATTAGCAAGCTCGCAGGACAAATTGTTAAGATGAGCCAGCAAAAATTTGCTTCTAATGTTATTGAGAAGTGCTTGGCTTTCGGTACTCCTGAAGAACGTCAGATTTTGGTGAATGAAATGCTTGGTAACTCTGAGGAGAATGAGCCATTACAGGTTTGGCCCCTTTCCTATCTCATTAAATCTCTTTCTGATAACAAGTTCATAGACATGATAGAATTAGAATTATCGAATCAGAGGCACTTCCTGAGTTGGATTACAACACGCAAATTTCAGGCTATGATGAAGGATCCTTTTGGTAATTATGTTGTTCAAAAGGTGCTCGAGACTTGCGATGATCGAAGTCTTGAGCTGATCCTTTCTCGCATCAAGGTTCACTTAAATGCCCTGAAGCAGTATACCTACGGCAAGCACATAGTTTCCCGCGTGGAGAAGCTCATAACCACTGGAGGTAAGAAATTCAATGACTACATGTTTGTGACTTGTTCATGAAGCAACTGGATTTCTAATAATTTCGATATGCTTCATTTGCAGAAAGGCGCATAGGGTTGTTGGCCTAACTTGCTAGTTTCTCAGGCATCATAATTGAAGTCTTAAGAACAAGTAGTCCTCCTAATCTCACCACATAAAACCTTTGTACAGCTAACAAGGATGTTAATATATCACTAAGTTTTCGTTCGCAAGAATTTACCGGTGGAGATTAGAGCATTGGAGGGCCAATTGAATAAATTAATTTTTTCTTACCATGGTTTGATTTTATTACTATTAACTCCATAAGGAGAGTTTAGGATGCAAAGGATTAGTCATGGCAATGTTTCTTTTTTTTACCCCCCTTTTCAATGTATATGAAAATCCATTGTTCTGTAAAGCAAATCAATGGTAAAAGATTCATTGCAATAACCAGAGTCTGTAGATGAGGCTCTCAACTTCCACTTTAAATGTGTAAATAATACTGCTTCTTGGCTGATATTGTCTCTTTGATTCCCCCACTTCTATCTTTAACTGCATTTATTCATTTTTGCAATGAGTTTACTGTGTAGACTAGAGTTGAATTGTACAAGGAAACAAGTACAATAAAAGATGAGTTTTATCTAATGGAATCTGTTAAGAATATAAAGTGTGTAGAGTTTTAGCTAAAGAAAAATGAGTTTTTAAATCTTAAATACATCTTTAAGAAAAATCTAACTCTTCATCCGATTCTACTCTTTATCAAATAAATTCCCTTAAAAGAAACCCATTCAAGTAATATTTCAGATATATTTGCTTGGTTCGGCATTGGAAACATACTATTCAAACTTCACATAACACACTAGTTAATTTGGTTCCTCTATTATTCATTTATTCTCACCTCTTAAGCATACTGTTTTTATTTGATTTTTAATATTGGAGAGAGAGAGAGAGAGAGAGAGAGAGAGAGAGAGAGATCACCTTTTCTGCAAATCAGATGCACTATATATATAAGAATATAGGACTGTACAAGGAGGAAAAAATGTCGATATGTACAAAAGAATGGAAGCAGAGTAAAGGGGGAGAACCAACTCAATCACTCTGAACAGGTAACATCACCGCAGGTATAAATATGCAACTTCAATTAAAAAAAAACTCTCAATCACATTTCTTCTCCAGCTGACAGATTCCTCTCAAACTGACAAGTAGCTGGATGCATGAAATACTTGTGTTTGTTTCACTTCAATCCTATCCACCAAAATTCCACCATTTCTTCTTTCTCTTTGTATAGGGTGCTGGCAATTCTGAATGTAAAACAAGATAGGATACAGTTAAATGAAGAATATCATCAAGGCAAGAGATGCAAGAAAAAAGATCCTCCTAACTTGAGCAAAAACTAAAGAAAAGAAAAAGCTACATATGAAAGTCTTATCTTCCAATCCCTTATCTATAAAGAAATTAGTGAATTACCTCCTTCGGGATAAATTGGGTTGTAATGCACCTCCGCCCAAAAGCTCAGAAAGATCACTGCAGTAGGCGATGGTCACTCGCTTAGCATGATATTGAAAAAGAAGTTGAAAAACTATAGGTACTTCTTAATTAAGATTATCTACCATGGTTGACAAATTACTTTCAAATAGATAACAAGTTAATACCAATTTAAAATTTTCACATTTCACCAGAGTCAATACAAACATATAGAATATAAAGCTCATTGTATACTAATATAATCTTTACCTCTTCCAGACTTCTGTGTCTGTGGAATAATCTCGATGTAACATGTATCCTTAAATGAGGTAATCACAAAAATTTTGACACCATACTGAAAAGTAGTAACAAAAAAACAATCTTAGCAATCATAAATGTAATTGATGCTATAAATCAGCTAAAATGCAAAGGTTTTCCTTCAATATTTCAAAACATGAGATATGAAAATTAAATTCCATGTGCAAAAATAGTCAACTATGGCATATAACAATGATATAACTTTAAAAAAAGATCTTAGTAACAAATCCTTCTAAGCATCATATCTTCCCCCCAAACCATTTTTAAGTAACTAGCACTCAACAGTTGTATTTTTTCAAGCACAAACAACTTTTTATTTAAACAAAGATTATGCTTCCAATAATTCAAGCCATGGATAAATCAATGAATAAGTATCTACATAACCATTTGAACTTTACTAGAAAAATGCCCTAAAGCTGCTACAGCTTTATAATTTTAGGATTATCAACTGATCAACTTACAGTTTGGGCAAATAGTAAACCGCGCCTGCTAAGACAGCCTCTAAAAGATACAAATAATTCTTCATATGAGTCCAACAGAATAATCATCGAATGCAATGCATCAAACAGATAAAGAAAACTGACTTTGAAATCTCATGCCAAAAGTAGGATATTATGGGAAGGCAAATACAAAATGGAAATCATATATTTCATCATACCCAATCGGCAGCAGCCTGCAATGTGACATGATCACCCCATTCGCCATTCCTAACACAACCACAAATAAAGCTATCAGTAAATCATGAGATCAATAAAGCCATATCATCTGAAATAGCATAACCTAGTGCATTGTATCAGATACAATGTTATAAAGTACAAACATACTTGCTCATTTTCTTTAAATAATCACTATACTCCATTGGAACATAGCCCCCATATAGTTCTGGGTAAGACTTGAGCTGACACCAAACACAGCAGAAAGCAATATATCAATAACGAGATAGATAAAGATTGGCCACCCAAAAGTAATAGGCTGTTACTTGCTATGAAGGTGAACAAACCTGTTGAACGATTTGCTCCCGCACATGTTTGTGGTACTCTGGTGAGCGATAGAGTTGATCTGACAAAGAACGAAACTGGAAAAATGCAAAACCAATAAGACACTGACCTTTTTTAAAGAATACAAACTACCATTAGGGAAAAAGAAGTTATGCATCGTGATCCACATTGAGGAATGCTTATTAAAATATTTCACAAAACTCAAATTTTTTAATACACACACACACACACACATTGCTGATTTCTCAGAAAAGCAGCCAGTGGAGTTGAATCCTAATTTTAAAAAATGGTATTAGTATAATTCAGATGATATTCCATTAAATCTTAAAATATCTTACAAGGATAAAATAAACCTTTTATAAAGGAATTGATATAAATCCAAATTCCAAAAATAATGGATAAAGACCCAACCTGGCAGTTACCATCTCCTTCAACCTTACGCTCAACAACTTCATACAACTGCAATCTAAGAAGGATCAAATTCATTAAATTAGATGAATCCTAAATAATCAATCAACCAAGTTAACTAGTTAAGACATATATACTAACTTGCATGCAGGAGATGAGGGAAAAGAAAGGAAAGGAGAATAAACCAGATATTACAATATACTATCTGCTAATCTTGCTGGTCCAACACTCCCTACCTCTTTGTGTTGCAGATCATCAAACAAAGGGGGCCTTAGCAGATAGACTTACAGATTAGATACAGTTACTTTTTTACCTAGGAAACAACTTAGACTAAAAACAATTATAAATCATAAAATAAACCAAGACCTGTCTAGTAGCCTTTGGTGATCTGATACTTCTTCATCATATGATGGAATTTTTTCATTGGTTTTAGGAATATGCTGCAAAGAACAGACAAGAAACATTTTTATTAGTATCCAAATTAGAATTCTACAGCTACACTGACATATAAAGAATACATCACTAAGTATTACAAATATAATAAATTATAGGCATTAAATACAACAGAAGTTGGCTGCAATAAAAAGCTAAACTTACAGGGATTGGAACCATCTGGTTTAATCTTTTGCCTACTTCACCATCAAGAGAAGACTCATCCGATATTTCCAACGTATGCCACATATCATCACTAATAACTGGAATCTCTCCTGACCCAGAAGAGGAACCATAAACATCAATGTCATGCATATCATTTTCCCTTTCACATGGATCATAATTCTCTGCTTCTGACATGTTGTATGGCTCACCAATAGAGTTCTGGCAAGTTTCATTGCCTACATGTTGACAATCTATCATGACAAGTTAGAAAAAATCCAGCACGTCAAAAGGATAGTAATAGATAACAGCAATGGCCAAGCCAAGTTTATACCACCGAAGTTTCTGCTTCCATCTGAGTAAGAATGCCAATCCTGTGCAAGTACGGCTGCTCGAGCTTGATCATTCCCGAACTTTGACATCCCAGAAGCTTCCAAGGATTCAAGTTGTGATAATTCTTCCTGGTATGCACGAGCAACAGCTTCATCGTTCTCCACATATGAAGGCTGACAGAAGCCTTCTCTAACATATTCTACTCTACTACTTAAATCCGGATCATATCTAGTTATGATACTAGGAGAACCATTATTCGAAAGTGTGCACACATCTAAGAGATTATGAAGGCCCCAGCGAACAACATCAGGATCCATGTCATATGCTGTCATGATCCTCCAAAACAAGAAGCAACTCTATCCAATCCAAAGAGTTCAATAACTGAAACAGAAAAGATCCAATGCATTCAATTCAAACATCATATAAACAAAAAACTTAAACATCAGTTCACAACACAAATATAGACAGGGAAAATAAAGCAATAAATTCAATATCTTTCACTTCACAAACAACTTAGACCAGAAGCTTCAATCCTTCAACTCAAACACAGTTACAGTTATCTAAACAGTATATCATCCACACTTAGGCCAATACAATGCTTGTTCAACATGTAATATCATCCATCAATCCATTAAAGAAAGAAACTTGATATCCAATCCCAAAGCATTAATCTTGGAACATGCAGATAAAAAAATCACTACTTTTTTTCCCTGAAAAAGAATATAAACCCTAAGCCCATATCCCACAGTCAGAAAATTCCCAAGTCATCCAAAACCAAAAGCTAAACCCCCTAAAAGAAGAATTTTTTTTAAAAAGACTAAACAAACCTTGGATTAATCCGAAGAAAGAAGATAGGGATTTGAGAATGGAAGGAATGGGAAGAAAAAAGGGGGAAGGAAGGGTAATTGAATTCTTGAAGAAACGGAATTGAATGAATGGATGGACTGAAAAGAAGAAAAAAAGTGTGGCGCGATCTCAATGAATTCCCCAAAGGTTAAGGATCATTAATCTCAATTTCAGTTTTTCAATTTTTTTTTTTAATTTTTTTTATCACAGATTAAAACATAAAATAAAAATGCATAGTATATAATTATATATTACTATTGTGTAAAACGACGTCGCTTGTAGCGTGTTTTCATGAAATTCGGCATCTTTATAATTCCGCCACCGTGGGAATCAGAAAACCGTCGCTGACGTGACGTGTCATGATGTCATTACTTTCTTTCGTTCTCTCTCTCTCCATATGCTTTAGATTCTCTCTTGAGTTTCGTGATATTTTTAAATGCTATTTTTTGTATTATTATATATAATAATTTTAAAGGAATTTTTTTTTATAATTTTTTTTAAGTGACTAATTTAATGATTTAAATTTTATTATAATTTCATGTTTTATATATTGAATTTATTTTTAATTTTAAATAAATTATTCTTTTTCTTTATTTTAGATTTTAGAAATGTATCACTATATACTAGTTTAACTTGTTTGATATATGAAATAAATTTAATTTTAATATACTAAGAAAGTAATAATATAAATTATTTTAAGAAGAATTAATTTTTTTAAAGATTATTATTTATCTAGTCATTATAAAAATAAATTATTTTTGTTAACGAAACAATTAATTGAATGAAGGTATAAAATAATTAAAATTTCAATGCAACAAAGTTAAATTATCTTACAATCTACCATCTTACAATCTACCTTTTCTTTTAATCTTTTATTAAGAGGTGATTCTCATATTATATTACTTTTAGGGTGTATTTATAATTTATTTATTGGGAGATAAAAACTAATTTCAAAAACAGATAGAATGGGATTTTTTTTTTTCTTTTCAAACCACAATACATTATTGAGTGAGATTGATTAACGTGAAAAATATTTAATTCCATAATCAGTAACTAAGAGGATTTTTTTTTTAATGTGAATATATGATAATAACTTGTGCACTTTAGAGTTTAGATATAACTTGCACGTCAAATAACTCATCAAATAATAAGCATATTTTATATAAAATATCTTTCTAATCATCCAAAAAAATTTGAGTATGTATTTTTTATGCTTTCAAGATTCTAGTTCATTCTTTTATCTTTTTTTTTTTAATATACAAATTAAGACCAAGAAAAAAATTCAAGGATTTGTATATTATTATTCAAGAAATTGCCATACAACCAAGAATTATGTTTACCCACAAAAACTTAAATCAAGAACCGTAAATGAAATGCTAAAACACTACTAAATTACTTTCTTTTTCAACAAAGAATTGCTTTTTTCACTTTTCTAGTTTATTAAAAAGAAAATTAATGAGATGCTTATTTTCAGGAAAAAAAGAAAGAACTATTAACATCAAGAAAAGAAAATTAATGAGATGTTTATTTTCAGGAAAAAAAAAAAAGAAAGAACTATTAACATCAAAATCTGAACCTCATCAAATAAAACATTATATTACCTTTTCGATCAATCTTCACAATTTCTTCAATGTGGTTCTTTGTCAATGGCATAACTTGATATGATGGATGCAAATAATAGCTAGTAGAAAAGTTGAAGAAGACTTCGATCTTGAGACTTGAGAGTGATGGAGAACGAAAGAAGCTGTTGCAAGTGCTTATCAAGAAGAAACTATCACTTGCTTAATTCTACATATGTTGGCATAATGGCATGCATTTTATAGTGATAATTTTTTATTAATATAATTATGATTTACTTAATTTATTTATCTTTGGGTTGTGGGACACTTGTTTGGTGGGCCTCTGTTGCTTGAAGGCTTTATAATTGCTGGATTTGTCATTTTTGGATTGGATTCAGCTTACCCACAAGAAATATGGAAATTTTTGTATTCTTTTCATGAAAAAGTTTTAAAACATTTTAATTTGGTGAATCACCTATGTTTAAGTATATGACCATAGTAAAATTCAGTTTTAAAACTTAAAACTCAAAAAAAATAAAAATAAAAAATACAACTTTTATGATGCATATTTTTTTAATCTAACAACCATCATCATCATGAAAAAATATTCATGACTCCACCTTTTTTATTCTTTGCAAAAACTTAATTGATCAAATGTGAATTGGATAAATTTAAAAAAAAAAATTGAGAGAGAGTGAGTGAGAAGAATGATTCCATTAAAAGATTAATAATAAGAATATATTGAAAGAAGAAGGAGTAAGAATGTGAGAATTTGTTTACTAATGATATGTGATGTTATTGCTTTATATACTACTAGTACTTAAAAGATTATTTATATATGAAATAACAGAAAAAATGTGAATGGTCACATTAAATATTTGATCTTATCTCTAGACAACCAAAAAAATTTGATCTTATCTAATCAAGTCTATCATTAGCTGGATTAATTAGTAAGGATAATTTATTTGACAAAATCATGTTAGTTTAGATTTTATTTTAAATTAAAATAATTTAGTCACAAAAAAAAATTTAAAATAATTTGCGAGGAAAATATTCTGCTTGTAATAACAAACTGATTTTCAGTTATTCATCAATTTTTTTTTTCTCTTATCTTTTGGTTGAAGGAAGTCAGTAATGTACTTAATTAAGAAGTTATAAAGTAGGCATTTTAATAGGAGAATTATTGTTTCACCCAAAAAAAGAGAATTATTGATTGTTGAAAAATATATATTTTAATAAGAATTATATCTAAGATGATTTTGTCAAATAAATTATCGTCTAACATTTTTATGGAAGAGATTTATATGTGCAACATGGTCATAGTCAGAAATTCCCAATAAGAGAAATAAACATCTAAAGAGTCGGTTTGATAAATAACAGATTTGACACCATATTTTCAGGCCAGCACAAATCCCCTTCAAATGGCAAACAATTTGTAGCGATACACTTCTCAAGAAAGAATATTTTCCAAGGATGCTTTCACAAAAAATCCGTCATGATCCCTAACTATACAACCAAAATTCGCCACGCCAACATCAGAGATGACTGAAGCATCATAGTTAATTTTAAAATAGCTTTTTTTTTATATTTTGGTATTCATGTAAAAATTTAATTTCCATTTCCAAGAAATTGTAAAAAGATGAGGGAGATTCTGGGTAAGAGATTCGTGTTGGAGAAGCGAAATATACGAGATCACAAACATCCATCCTGCCCGAGTGGTTTTTCGTCTATTAAGACTTAGCAAGCTCCCTTCGGCAGTCCTTGGGCTGGGCGGCTCTCGGTTCTTAAGCATGTTGGGAGAGGAGATTAGGCGCAGTTGAAAGAACTGCTCGAAAGCTTACAAGAACGAAATGACAAGATGAGGTGCTCCGGGCATCCCATTTAGAAAGAAGGGTCGAAGGTTTTGGGCCTGTAGCTTTTCGCGTCCCCCGTCGTCGGGGGTGCTTGTGTGGGGGTGTGCCACCTGAACCTGAAATCAGGTTTGAAACTCTAGTCTTACCAACGAGCCGACAGCTGATGGGACAGCAAATTAGGCAGAAACTGGATATGCTAGCATCGACTGATCGAGATTAAGAAGTTCAAGAGGCATCGTCCATTCATATCGATATCAATGAAAATAATTAATTTTTAAATTACCTGCTTCATAAAAACATTTAAATATATAAATATGATTGAATATTCGTATAAAATTCTTTACATTCAAATTAAACCCTTAATATAAGGCTAACTAGGTTTAGTTTCAAATTAATTTTGATAAGTCAATAATTAATTCTCTTATTCAATTAAATAATTGAAGTTTGAATCCCAACTCGAGTATACAAACAGATTTTGTCAAGAATAGATTTACTTCATGATAAATCAGGTGAAATATTCTTAAATAAGTGATTGAAAATTTTTTATATTTATTTTTATTATTTATTGTAAAATCACAATTTTTCATTTAAAAATATTCTACTTGAATTTGGTTCATTTGTAGACTTCTCCCTACAAACAACCTAGGTGATGAGTTTAGTTTGAGAAGGGAATCCGACATGTTGACCAAAACTTGAGGCTAAATCAACGGACTCTCTTTCCTTCTCAGACAATAAAACGGCTGTGTCTTCATCATGGTTTCAAAGGGCAATGTTGTGTTCACTGTACTTGTATCCTCGTTCGAACGTGATCTGATCTCTCTTTTTTGGGACCCACCATCACTTCTTCACTTCTCATTCTCATCAAATATTTAAATTGCATCCAAAGTCAAAGATACTAATAATATCATCCCTTGGCTTTCTTATGAGTTTCATTCTCATTTTCTATTCTCATTATATTGCTTGTAACATAATAAGAACAACTTAATTCACAAGCATCTTCTACTAATAATGATAATAATTCTTTTAATATAGTTAAAATTATTAGTTAAATTAACTTAACGTAGCTCACTGATCCGCTTAAGCAATATTGGGGGTTCAAAATCTGCCTTGTGTATGCAGCAATTCATTGGCCACCGGCGGATCTTAAATGGAGCTCAGATTCACGACAGTTTAGTCCTTAACCTGTCGGCTTGGCGATACCGTGTGCAAACCAAAAAAGTTAAAATTATTAGTTGATCTACACGTTGTTTGCTAATTTTAATAATGAGTTTGTATAAACAAGTTTGATAGCTTGAATTAACATATGCATGAATAGCATCATCATTGGCATGTTCATGTCTTCCTAAATGATGAATCAAAAGCTCTTCATAGTTTGATCTTTCTCTCTTGGCCTGGACCACCATAACCCCATTTCATAATAACAAGATGAGAAAGTGGAGCAGATCAAAGCATTTGCCATGGCTGTTTCTTTGGTTACTACCCTTTGTGGTTCAATGCCAAGAAGTGAATGACTATGACCAAATTGATAACCCTTCAGTTCTTCCACTTGTTACTCAGCTTGTGTATAGCAGACTTTCCAATTTGACTTCGCTTCTCAGCCAGGAAATAGCCACTCACTCCACTTTCTGTGTCAAAGATCCGTAAGCACTTTCTTAATTCTTAATTTCTGTGTTTCATTGATTGGTTTTGAATCAGTTTCTGTAAGATTCTGAACTAATTACACTCAAATTTATTGTTTAAGGGATGCTGATTGGAACCAAGCATTTAATTTCTCATCAGATTTGAGTTTCCTTGCCTCTTGCATTAAGAAGACTAAAGGTATGAATGAATGTAACATTGCAAGGTGTAAAAATTTCAGTTTATTTTGATCTTGGTTGTTCTTAAGCATGGATTCTTTTGAATCTGATTATTGAAACAGGAGATGTCACAATGCGTTTGTGTACAGCAGCAGAGGTGAAGTTTTACCTAAGCAATTTGTTGGAGAGATCCACAAGTGCCAATTACTTGAAGCCTAACAAGAACTGCAATTTATCTTCATGGTTCGCCGGTTGCGAGCCGGGTTGGGCCTGCAGTGTTCCTTCATCCCAGAAGGTTGACCTTAGAAATTCAAAGGAGATTCCTTCAAGAACTTCAAACTGCCAACCTTGTTGTGAAGGATTCTTCTGCCCTCATGGCATCACATGCATGATTCGTAAGTATATCGAAAATCTTCTTAATTATTTGTTTGGTACTGGTTAATGCTGAAATTCTGCTGTCACAGCATGCCCTTTAGGTTCATATTGCCCTCTTGCTAAACTAAACAAAACAACCGGCGTATGCGAACCGTGAGTTCTATTTCTGTCCCTTAAGTTCTTGAGTTGTTGCTTTGCAGAATGTATGTGAAATCAATGTATGATAGATAGTTTTTTTATGCAGATATCTTTATCAGCTGCCTCCAATGCAGCCAAACCATAGCTGTGGAGGTGCAAATGTATGGGCTGATGTTAGTAGCAGCAGTGAGATGTTTTGCTCAGCAGGATCCTATTGTCCAACAACAACACAAACAGTTCCTTGTAGTAGTGGGTATTGTTTTTCTTCAACACTTGCCTACTCTTCATAAAATGTCAAATTTCTTAATTTATTCTTTCTGTTGTTATGCTTCTGATTGTTAAATAAAATCATCATCCTGAAATCTGAAGTGTCTTAATATTTTCTCTGGTGAATTCAGGCATTACTGCAGAATGGGTTCCACTTCTGAGAAAAGTAAGATTAGTTATCATATTTAGCTCTCATTTTAACTTATGATTATTCTCATTGTATATACATCCAAAGTGTATGTGACAATTTTCTTGAATATCTTGTAGGATGCTTCAAGTTGACTTCTTGCAATTCAAACACTGCTACCCAAAATATGCATGCATATGGAATCATGCTCATTGTAAGTATTTTTATCATCATGCACAAGATAGTTACCATGTTGGTAGATTTTAACACTCTCTGATTGCTTATGCAGGCTGCATTGAGCACTTTGCTGCTCATTTTTTACAACTGTTCTGACCAAGTTCTCACTACTAAGGAAAGGAGAATGGCCAAATCTAGAGAAGCAGCTGCTAGAAATGCAAGAAGCACTGCCACTGCGCGCCAAAGATGGAAGTTTGCTAAAGATGCTGCTAAGAAGGGTGCAACCGGGCTACAAGCTCAACTTTCGCGCAAATTCTCTCGTAAGAATGACGAAACAAATCTCGAAACAGTTAAGATTTTGGATCAAGCCACTACTAGTTCTAGCACAGCTACAATTTCATCTGTGCTGTTGGAGGACAATGATAAAGAATCTAGTGGTTCTAAGCAGACCATACATGAAATTCTAAAGGAACCTGATATTGAGGACAACTTCAATGTAAAAATGGAAGCTAGAACTAAAAATTTGCCACCAAAGGGAAAAAAACCATTGCATACACATAGCCAAATATTTAACTATGCATATACTGAGCTTGAAAAGGAGAAGGCTCAGCAACACGAAAACAAGAACCTTACCTTCTCAGGAGTGATTAAAATGGCTACCAACACTGAAAAAAGAAAGAGGCCTTTAATTGAGATTTCTTTCAAAGACTTGACTCTTACATTGAAATCTCGAAACAAGCCTATACTGAGATGTGTTACTGGGAAAATTAAACCCGGCCGAATCACAGCTGTCATGGGATCATCAGGGGCTGGCAAGACAACATTTTTGTCAGCTCTAGCTGGAAAGGCTTTTGGATGCTTTATGAGTGGTTCAATTCTTATAAATGGCAGGAATGAATCAATCCACTCCTTCAAGAAAATTATTGGCTTTGTGCCACAAGATGATGTAGTTCATGGAAACCTGACAGTGGAAGAAAATCTCTGGTTCAGTGCACAATGCAGGTACATTTCATTGCTGCACATTCTAACTGGATTATGTTGTCTAACTGTGTTCATTATCTTATTCAAGTGAAATTTTTGTTTATGCTAAAGGCTATCTGCTGACTTGTCAAAACCAGAAAAAGTTCTGGTTCTTGAAAGAGTTATTGAATTCTTGGGGCTTCAGTCTGTGAGGAATTCCTTGGTTGGAACAGTGGAAAAGAGAGGGATCTCTGGCGGCCAAAGGAAGCGTGTAAATGTTGGATTGGAAATGGTTATGGAACCTTCACTTCTGATCTTGGATGAACCCACTTCTGGTTTGGACAGTGCATCATCTCAGCTTCTTTTAAGAGCTCTAAGGCGCGAAGCGCTGGAGGGAGTGAACATTTGCATGGTGGTTCACCAACCCAGGTAACTTCTTAAGTTCTTACTGAATTATCCAAGTTGAAATATGCATGAGGAAACATTTTGAAGATTTATCTTATGCTTCTCTTTCAATGATTTGATGACTGATTTTTGGTACTTCAGCTATGCTTTATTCAAGATGTTTGATGACTTGATACTTCTGGGAAAAGGTGGACTTACTGTCTATCATGGACCTTCCAAGAAAGTTGAAGAATACTTTTCTGGACTCGGGATTCATATACCGGAGCGAATCAACCCTCCGGATTACTTCATCGACATCTTAGAGGGCATAGTAAAACCTGGTGGTAGCTCAGGAGTGAGGTATAAAGAGCTACCAGTTAGATGGATGCTTTATAATGGATATCCAATACCACATGATATGCAGCAGAGTGCTGAACAGTATGACACGTCCGTAAGCATGAATTCGGCTATAGATTCCAGTTCATATGATCATGAGGGCAAAACCTTTGCTGGAGATCTATGGCATGATGTGAGAAACAATGTGGAACTGCAGGGGGAGAAGATCAGACTCAATTTCTTGAAATCCAAGGATTTATCGAACCGGAGAGCTCCCGGCATATTCAAGCAATATAAGTACTTTCTTATAAGGTGAACAATCTAATGACCTCAATTCTTGTTAGTTGTCTTTTCTTAACTGCTATAAACTTACTAGATGACAATGTTGTTTCAGGGTTGGGAAGCAGAGATTAAGGGAAGCTAGGATCCAAGCCATAGATTATCTGATCTTGTTACTTGCTGGAGCATGCTTAGGAACCCTTACCAAAGCAAGTGATCAAACATTTGGTGCAGCTGGATACACCTATACAGTGATTGCAGTATGTAAGTTATACACCTCCCTTCAAATAATCTACACAAGATTAATGTGAGCAATGCTTTATTCTGATCAATAATTTCTGTTAATTTC
>JASCZI010242080.1:20397-38768 GCA_036250425.1 Stylosanthes scabra | reverse complement strand
GTCGCAATTGAGAGTTGAGAAAATACCGAACCTTCCCAAAGCGGCTTCCTCACTGACTCTAGTAAGTCATAGAACCTTTGTGCTTCGGGATTCGGTTCATGATGTTTTTTTTCATCGTTTTCCTCCAATGTCTCAAGTCCTGGAAAAGCATCTGCAACCATGGACTCATACATAACTACGTTGTTACTCCAACTGTTCATTGAGGGATCCTCAATAGTTGCATCGTATCCACCAAGCCCATACCTAGTTAGGTCATCCAAATTCCCTTCCCCGTGTTGTACCCATGTTCTATAATTCGGCATGAAATCCTTCCTCAACAAATCCACCCTTACGTCGTCAATAGTTTTATAATTTGTACACTTGCACTTTGTACACAGGCACCTAATCTTTCCAAACCCAACATAGTCATCAAGGCTCATACAATAAGCCAAGAACTGGTCCAATCCATTTATGAATGACGGTTTAAGTCCCCCTCTATTTGAATACACCCTATCGTACATCCACGAACGAGATTGCTCTATAATTATGTGGTATGCTTTTTTCTACATTTGTAAAATTTTTAAGCCACTTTAGTTAATGCCTTCTTTTACTCTATAATTTTTTAAAAATTTTGACAGAGTTTCCCCCTAATTAGAACACCCCAAACGAATTCAAAATTTCAAAACAAATATAATTTGCACAAACAATTAACATACAATGCAATTATGTTGATTAAACCTAGCCATTCTATTCACCTTATTCCCCACACCAAATACAGAGCAAACACACACAATTTCCACAGCAAACAAACCGGAAGGATCTCTACGCCCCTGCACAGATTCATTCTCCTCTCCCATTCTACAATTCTATCCTAGGTGTTCAAGTCTCTATCCTAAACATTCAATAAAATTTTCCATTTAATTATTTCGATTATCGAATAATTTAATTACAATTCCAATTTAAAAGTGTCCAATAATGCTAGCTAAAATGAATAGATTACTAACCGTAGTGTCGGGATAAATATGGGCAACGCCTAAACTGCACAATTTCGTATGATCCCCACCCACCAGCGGCACCAGCAGCAACCTCAGCAGCCGCTATCCCTGAAATACAAAAAAAACAACATTCAGCAAACACATTAGGTACAAAAAAAGCATCGAAAACTCATGAAAAAAATGAACAAAATCGGAAAAACTAAACCGATTAAATAAAAGAGGGACTTACCCCGAGTACAATGGTGGCGACGGAACTCCGAACGGAGGTCGGAGGAGGAAGAAATCGAAGAGAGAGGGCGGCGGAGAGAGAGAGAGAGAGTGAGTGAAGAGAGAGAGACGTTTCAGTTATGAGGTAGAAGGAGGGGCACGCTGCGTTTTGAGTTAATTTTTATTTTTACCGACGGCTAGGCCGCGGTACTCAGCGTGTTTTTTTTTTATCGACGCCGCCTGCAACGCTGCGTTTCATTTAATAATAGAAGGCGGGAATTTTGAATTTTGATAAAATATTATTATTGACGGCTCCTCGACAGCTTAGCCGTTGGTAATACTATCGACGGCTGAGCCGTCGATAATATTGGGAATCTATAATTTTATCCACATATTATTACCGACAGCTGACCGACGGCTAAGCCGTCGCTTAATATTATTGACGGCTAAGCCGTCGGTAATATGAGCAACGTTTAAAATTCCCACGGCAGCCTTCGATAATATTAAGCCGTTGTGGCGGCCAATGGCGCCGAAATATTGCTAATTTTACTGACGGCCTACAGTTGGCTTAGCCGTCGGTAAAGAGCGCCTTTTTAATGTGCATTTAATGCATAATATTACCGACGACAATGATATTAGTATCGACGGCTGTGCCGTCGGTAGGGCCCGTGTCCAAATGGCCGTCGGTAATTACCGTCGATAAATTGAAGCAATGTTGTAGTGTATCTCGACCCATTTGTATCCAATCAAATGGGTTGAACGAGTTGACCTGTTTAATTATTTATTTATTTATTTTCAAAAAATTAAACAAAAAGTTCATTTTTTAACTAAAAAAATTGGGGGAAAATGTCACTTTTAGCCAAAGAGTTTTTTTAAAAAAAAGCAAATTTTTTAGTGGGTAAATTTGATTTTCAGGTCAAATTAGAGAAAATATTAAAAAAAGTGATTTTTTTTATTAAAAAATTAAATAAATGGGACAACCCGTTTAGTCCAAATTTTAAACGGTTCGAGTTCGAAGACAAAATCCTGCGTATTTGGACGAATAAACGGCCTGCCGATCCGACAGATTTAGCTCATTTTGACTGTTCTAAAGATAAGTGATGTTAATTCATGACATGAACTATTATTAAGCATGGTTTATATAAAAGAAATAACATATAGGTCTTGAAGAAAAAAATGATAATTCACATATCAGAAGAATAAAGAAATAACAACTCTTGAATTAAGAAATCATTTACAGAGAATAAAATTTCTGTGCTGATATTTATATTTTTACGTGTTAAAAATGGTGTATACGAAAGTGTACAATGATACATATAGCATTACCAAAAAATAACTGCCCTTAATTAACGTTACTATAGTCACAAAAAAAAAAAAATAACGATTACTATTACATAAAAATAATAAATTATAGAGAATAAATAACCTAGAGAAGTATGATATGCTAAGTAGGTTTAGGAATGGTGTCATTTATTAGATTTATTAATATCACATTATAATAAAGGTTTGTAATACCATTGCTGAATAAGGAACTACTTTAAATTCTGTCACAAAAAAAAACTACTTAAAATTTTCTTTTATATATTATAAATGAACAATGCTACAGAACCAACATTAGGGAGCAATTAGGGAGCCAATAAAATCAATAAGAAATTATCATTTAAAACTCACCAAAGTTATCATCTGAAACTAAAGAGAGTTATCATTTGAAACATATACAAGTTATCATCCGAAACAGATTACAATTATCATCCGTAACCTCATCACTACTAACCACAACCCTCATCAGTATAACAATTAAAAAGATAAAAAGAGTTATTATCCGAAATTAATACAATTTATCATCAAAAAATAATACAAGTTATTATCCATAACTTAACCAGTACCACCATCGTACAAGGAAGAAGAAGAAGATCTCACAAGTCACAACTACCACCGCTGCCAGACAGGGACGCACGAAGAAGAAGAAGCAGCGACAGTGGCAGCGGTGACAAAAAGATGAAGAAGACGAAGTGGCGGCGGCGAAGAAGAAGATTTCACCAGTCACAACCACCATCACCGTCAGACAGGGATGCACGAAGAAGAAGAAGCCGCGGTGGTGGCGGGGTGGCGGCGTCGGCGGAAGGAGGAAGAAAGGAAGAAAAAGGATTAGGGTTTTTGTTTGCATGGTAGCGACGTCGGCGAAGGGAGGAAGAAAGAGGATTAGGGGTTTGGTTAGTATGGGTTCCTAATTGACTGTATTGCCAAAGGTCTCGTAAACTTTCTTATTATAAATAGATAGCAAAAATTAGAGAGACATTATGAAACCGGTAGAAACGTTAAAAATTGTTTAAAAGCGTTAATATGAATTTTTTATTTATTAAAAAAAATCCCACAACAACAAAGCTATTAATTGAAGAAATCCAATTTTTCTTAAATTTGATAGACAATATATAGATAGATAATTCTACGGTACAGATCCTCTTTTATAGAGAGAATAAAATTAAAGATTTCTATAAAAATAATAGTTATTTATTAAATTCTGAATCTTTATTAGATGGCGGATTTTAAATTGGTATCAAAGCCAAAATAATCATCTAAAATAATAACAATAATGACAACGTTCTAAATATGATATCCTTGATTTTAAAATAATAATAATAATGACAACGTTCTAAAACAATAATAATAATGATATCCTTGATTTTAAAATATGATACGTTCTAAATTATATAAGGATATATAACATTTATACTACATTTTTTTTTGACTATTTGACTCTTTTTTTTGTGACTATTTGAACTTTTGTTTTAATTATTAATAAATGATTTCAAATTATATGGGTTATTAATATAATATAATCTCAATGTTGTTTTTTAATATATATATATATTTTTTTTTTTCTATTTCAAAATATTTTATTTATTTTTTATTTTAATTGTATATTACTACTAGGTGCGTGCTAAGGTGGCTAGCCCAAAATGGTGCCTACGAAGGCTATGTATGCTCCAACAATGATGGTGTTACACGTAGATTTGGCTTTTGACGTTGACTACCTTGTAAGAATGTAGCAGACTAGCAGTGTATGGTAAAAATGCTAATAAGGGTGATAAAAACTATAAAATCTTATTAAGGGATTGGTAAACTATTAATTTAATGAGAATTATTAATTAAATTGGAATTGATGATACAATCACGGCGGAATAAGAGTTTTAAACACTCTTGGATTAGATCAAGAATGATTGGGGCCAAGGAATTTATGGTTTTAGGGTATTGGAGGGAAAGGACTTGAATCAGGCTTAGTAGTGGGCGTATACGGCGGCAGTGACACTGTGTGGCGAACATCAAAGGATAAACTATAGCGCCAGCTGGGTTTGACAGGGATTGGCTACTTGGAGAATGACTCTTGACGGTAAGGTCGTTATTATGCTTATGATGATCCTGTGCAAGTAATAAAAATATTACTTTTAACAGATTTTTAATTACTTCTCTGGGTGGTTAAATTACTCTGTAGAACTCTATAATTTTATCAAATTTTTAATTATGTCTCTATATTTTTTCTTTTAATTAAGTCCCAGCATTATATTTAATATTTCAATTAGGTCCTACCGTTACAAAAATATTACTTTTAACAGAATACTTCTCTTTAAAAAACGAATATACCATTTAGAGTTATTCCAATATTTTGAAAATACCAAAAATATCCTTATGTGACTCTAACTCACATTCATATTCAAACACAATATGTCCCTCTGTGCTCACGTTTCTTCCCTTTTCCTCCTCTCCCAAAAGGCCAAAAAACTTCTTGTCCAAATTGAAAAAAAAAGACAGGCTCCAAATCAAAAGCATAGAAAAAAAAATTGAGAGCCGAGAATTTCGACTCAAATAGAGCTTCAACAACCTTCCCAAAAATTGATGAAGTCAGAGAGATGGAGTTCGAAAATTTCCGACAATAAGAAGCCATTTCGGTGAATTCCCTCAGCAAAGGTTTGAAATGGTCGAACTCAAAAAGTGGAAACTTGATGAAGTCTTTCAGGCCCTACAAAAAATCATGAAGCACAAGGTTGTGTGGACCTTCAACACCCCATTGATTTTATGGGAATGGGTCTTCATGATTATTTTGACATATTGAAGAAACCCGTCTTCTGCGTTCTTCCCCTGGTCATGACACATCAGAAGCATTGCATGAAGGTATTTCGATTCTGCATGCCCATTCAAAGTGGCTGCACTATGTAGTTCCAACCAACTTCTTCGTCGCCCACAGTGAAGTACTGCTGGTGACCCTTTAGGAACACTGCCTCTGGGTTCCCATTTTTCAGGCATTGTTTGATCAGCCGTCTTTCGCTCCTTTCAAGGAAACGTAAATAGGCGAAAGGAGGAAGTTTTACCAACCTAGCATGCTTGTATACCTCTTCGGACTTTGCTACAGATCGAAAAAACTTATTAGCCTGTTTCATGCTGAGCAAGTCCGAAAACGATTCCTTGCCCACCATGGTGGCTATGTGCACCCATACCTCTTCCGGAAGCACCTTCACGTTCGGATTCACGCCCATGGTCATCAATGCAAGTGGATAATTTCTCCTCTACACTGATAGTTAACAAAATAGCACAAATATTAATTAACGTGAGGTAAAATTCACATTAAGCAACTCGCATGAAACAGAATTCTTGTGGGTGAAGAAAGCAAAATGCAAAGAATACGATTGGTGGGAGCTTGAGAGCTTCATTATTCGGATGTGAATGAGCGTATGGGTTAGAAAAACTGTGAGTTGGTCGAGACAGTTCATTCTCTCATGATTAAATATGAATTTTTATTCTCTCATGTTCATTTCTATCTTACTAAGTCATGTATCATTGCCCTGACATTTTATGATCTCAATGTAAAGACTAATAAATCATGCCTAACTGACAAGATTGTTGGTGTTGATATATAATGGGCCATTAAGAACCACTGTTAACTATTGAAACTAACAACAAATCGTATAAGTAAGCAATCACATCATTGTTACCAAGAAACACCTGCTTTATAACCCAAAATGATGAATAGAACAGAAGGATAACCAGTGATGTCTACCACAGCTGCACCCAAAGCAAGTCCCAACCCTGCTGATGAGCAATCCCTGTGAGCATTAAAAATATCTGTATCAGAAAATAACTAAATATTTACCACATCAATTTTAATCATCAGGAAAAGTCAAGTTCAGAATCATCATTGAGGCATGTTCATTTCTATCTGATTCAAGATTCAAGGCTAACTGAGGATTTCAAAAACAAACATGGTAACCCAAAAAAATGGAAGGATTCTAATCGAAGAGTACCTGGGGTCTTGGGGATCAGCAGCTTATACGCCGGCGACCATGTAAATCCGATCATGCGCCAAGCTAAAACCCGTAAAACAAACCGGTAATGACAATATACATCACAATAACTAAAATTAATGTGACAGAATAATGCACGCGGCTAGGCTATGTGTTCTTGAGTCGAAAAGCAGTTACCAGTACCTGAATTCCGGATAACCCAGGCAAACGAAACACCAACAGCGACCAACGGGGCATTTCAAAAAGTTCACCCGAATGAAATGGAGATGAGAAGAGCAAGGGACCGAGGATGTGGGAACGCACAACCGATGCAATATTAAACCTGCGTCAACCCACTCTCCAAAGCTGGCTTCAGTGAAGGAGAATCACAGACTTGGCTACAAGGAAATTAGGTCAGGAACAAATTGGGGGAAAAATTAAGGGTTACCCAGTAAAACCCAATTTCCCTTAATCAAGCATTTTAGTTTTTTTGTTTTGTTTAAGAAACCCCAACAAATTAACTAAAAAACCAGTTCGAAACAATTAATTGTAACATCCCCCCTTTGCGTTGTCCAATCGTTACACGCCATCGCAACGCTCTCCACTTCCGCTCGATCGATTTCCAACTTTGAGATCCAACGGCTTGGGCCCCTTTGGCGCACTGGTCCACTTCTCCTCTTCTTGGCGCACCGGTAGCTCGAACACGAGGTGCGTATCGAATCCGTGCCCTTGATTATTTTTGTGTTTTGATTTTTGTTTTTTTATGTTATTTTATTATAAACAGTTTTTCGGTTGAATCCCGATTGGACCAGTGAAGCAGTAGCTTGAATGGTTTGATGATCGGTCCAATTTTCAGAACCTTGGTTAGAACGAACCAGGGAGCCCTAACCGCCGACAACCCTAACTCCGCGAGCCTCGTGTCCATCGCTCCGTCCATCGTGTCACCCTCAGTACTCTCTTGTTGACTCGGCTGCCCTTCGATTTTGTTTTTATATTTTTTTCTTCTTCTTCTTTTTATTTTCTATTTAATAATTTTATTCCTTGTGTTTCTAGGAAATGGGCAATTGAGCATTATGATTATTACTGTTATTGCTATTGTTAATCTTTATTACCTTGCTACTAAGTAGCATGAATTATTTGAATCCTTTTTTTTAAAATTTTTTTATGGCTTGTGGGAATAATTCTTCAGCATTGAGCTTAGTCATAAACAAACTATAAGTTCTATACTATTGTTAGAAAATTAGCTACATCGGTAATTTAAATACTATAAGTTCTCCCAAGTTTTATGTGATTTTGTAATTCCTAGATAGCATAGGATCATACTGTTATCCTATTGTAAGTCATCTTAAGAGTTAAGGAGTCATTTTAAGAGTTAACGGAAGATCTTCCTATACTATAGGAAGAGGTTCCATATGCCACTTTGTTTGCCTATCACATGGTATGCCACTAATGCTAGTGGTTGATATTGAAAAGAATATTTAGGAACGGGTGTGATTGATGGGGCATTAATAGAGCGGAATGGAAAAAGTGGTGTGCACCGTGCACAGGCAACCATAAAGCCAAGGACAAAGTTAAGGAGGAAGCCAGTTACATGGATTGTCCCTCGAGGTGAACGACTTGGCTTGGAAGACGTGGTGCTATTTAAAGATGCATTCAGCTTCGAAAATGGTGTGCTTGCACGTTTGGATTCAATTAATTAAATGCAGAGTAAAATTAATTTTAATTTTGTAGAAAAAATTAATAAATCAACTAAATTTTCAAAGAGAAAAAAAACTAATAAATCAATGAAATAAAATAATATTAAAGGAAAAATATGATAATTTATTAACATATGTTTATATTAAAATCAATTATTTAAATAGTAAAAAGTACAAATATAAATTATTATTATTAGGTAAAATATTTAGTTTAATGAATTTTTAGAATATAAAAATTTTTAGAATAATAAATTTGATACATTTATAATATAAAAAAAATTTACACATGTATTTAATTATATATCATCATATTAATAGGTAATGTTATTTGAACAAGTGGTTTTGGCCAACCAAGTCATTTGTTTCTATGCTAAATAGAATATTATTTTAGTGTTAAATAGTATAAAAAAATAGCACCTAAATAATTTGGTTGGTTAAATAACTTGTTCATGTAGAATTATTAATAAAAATATTACTCTTTAGATTTTGCAAATAAGTAGTCATCCTAAAATCCTAACGTGATTGAATTATTATAAAATGGATTACATCGTTAGTGTATCAAAATTTAACTATATAAATAATACATGTTTTAAACTAATAATTGATGTTGAGTTTAACTCATAAAAATAGCAAAAATATATTACAATAATTTAATAAATTTAATTTTACTATAATATACAAGAGTTTCACATGTGTACCTCATTATATATTGTTATGTTAATAAAAATAACTATTTTTTATAATTAATGCATGAATGACTATCGAAAAGGACAGACACATTTGTATGATTGTATAAAATATTTACATTTTTAGTACATTAAAGAGTAAACTCTATATTTGATTTTTACTTGACAAAGTTTCATATTTTAAATTTTTTGGGTTTTTTTTAAATAATACTAGATAATTATAATTTGAAGTTATGTTATTAACTTAACAAGAAGTAAATCGACTAGTTAATTTTACAATTTTAATGAAAACTAACTTTTATCCCACTTACCTAAATTTAATTTTACATTAATACGATGTGTTCTAGTAAAAAGTCTATTTAGGTAATTTTATACTTTGATAGTAGTTGACAAATGCATTTAACAAATATTATATGAGTGATTTTTCTTTATTGAAAGCTAATTTTAAATTATTTTACCAACAATCATTCTTGACTTTTTTAGGGTAACTTTTTTAGGATGGGTTTGCCTTACTTTTTGTTTAAGTGCTCAAAAAATAGGAGCACTTTTTTTTTTTTTTGTGTTTGGTAACTCAAACTTTTGAGAGTTAGAGTTGCTTTTGAGAATCAATAAGAGTAATTTTTTAGTTTCCGAAATTAGCTCTAAGTCTTCAAAAAGTGAAATGACTAATTAATCTTATATTTTAAGGAAAAAAAACAAATTTACTCTCACCTAATTAATTTAATTTTATATTAATACAAAACGTACTAACAAAAAGTTAATTTTAATAATTTTATATGTTGAAAACAACTATCAAATAACTTTACCAAACTCTATATGTGTAGCTCCTGTTTATTAAGAACCAATTTTTTAACAATTTTGCCAAATAATTATATTATAAATATCTCAAAGTAATTTTTTGAGAATCCAAAGAACTCAACAATTTTTTTAAAGTCACAGAATTATAAGCTATCCTTAAATCACAAAAAGTTGCTCCAAAGCCAAAACAATAATAATATTACCAAACCAAATCTAAATAAGAGAGTACATGTGATTCCATTGTCCAAATAAAAAATATGGGATTACAAAAGTCCCTAGTTTGCCACCAGCCAAGGAAGTTCTTAGCATTAGGTAATATACTTCTTAAAAAATTTAAGAAGATAATTTGATATTAAAAATGAAAAATATTACTTTTAGTTAAATTAAATATATTTTTGTTTGTTAATGTAACTTGTTAATAACTTAATATTAACTCTTTTTTGTGCCATAAGAGTATTTTATTAAGTTAAAATTATGAAAATTTGAAACATTAAAATAACTTTAGCATAATTTTTCAAATATATATAATCTATTTAATAATTTACTCGTTTTATTTTTATTTTTAAAATTTTTAAGTATTCATATTATGTATAATATTAATGTATAATATTAAATAATTTTTTTAAAAAATTATCTAATATAATATGTAATTCAAGTAAAAAGAAAATGAGAAAAACAGACTAGGCTTTAAGCAAGTTGGTCTGCATTAATGTTATGTAGAGCATTTCTTACTTTTTAACATCAACAATAAGGTTATAATTGTACTTTAATGTTTCACTACAAGACAAAGAAAACCTTAAATACCTAGTCATTAGTTGGCATATGATGTTTCACTCTATTTGCCTGATGTATGGGAAAATCTTTATATAACCTTGTTGTTAGTCCATGAAACTTCAGGAATTTGTTAGGTGGCTTTAAACCCTATAACCATAGTTGCAAGAACCGAATCGGTCATTTAATCACTCAGCTTACAGAGTCATGGAGTCATAGGTTTAACTGTTGAGTCACAGGTTGAACTGTTGAACCGATCTCAAATATATAAAAATATCATTTATGAAAACTTACTTTGTATATTAAAAAAAATATATTTTTATATTAAATTAACTATATAATATTTAATAAGCAGACATTCAATAGAAATGTAGCATAGCCTAGTGGCTTAGGCGCTATTTTTGACTTAGTAGTGAGGGGTTCGAACCCTAATAATGATACTTTTCTCATTTTTCAGTGGAGAGAGTACCGTGGTCCTACAACCGCGCTAGAGTATGGTGGACTTGCGCGGTCCAACCATTCACGGTTTAGTGCGAATCGACCGATTTAACACGATTATGATCGATCCACACCGGTCTAACTGCAAGTCCGATCCTTTACTCGAATGGGACCGGACAGGGCACCGGTTTTTCGGTTGATGATTATTTACCAATTTCCAATCTAATCCATTACCAGTATTGACCTAAGGCGGTACTAGGCTAAGGGTGGTACTGGTGTAAAAAAATTTCAAAAATTTTGAACCAGTACCGGCCTAAGGCAGTATTGATATATACTCAGTACCGCCCTAGGACGGTACTCCTTGTTTCCAATACCACCCCCACTGGGGCCGGTACTGGCCTTATTTATTTAAAGTGATGATAGGGTGTAGGGACAACATCTTTGACTTAGAGCAACCAAAATTTATGGTGACACTATTTCTTCTCTCATAATAAATCCATTTGCTGCAAAATCTTCAGATACTTAAGTGTCACTGTTGTTTATCTCTTTATCTCCATGTTTTCTTTTACTTCCTTTCATTCCAAAAACTGATCTTCATTGCTTCTTTTTCTTCCAAGTGAGTTCTATATACATAACAAAGGCCTTAAATTAAATTCGATTTCCATGGAGGCTCAAAAGCTTGTTATCATTACCCTTTATTCTCCTCCTTTTCATGATCCCATTATCATAGACAATAATTTTTATATTTATCTAATAATAAAAATAAATATCAAAGTGATGGGATAAAACAAAAATTGAAGTGTATATTATAAAAGAAATGGCCAATTATAGGTACTCGATAGTAGAAAATTGTGATAAGCTAGAATACCATATAGTTATGCCTAAAAATTTTGATTCCAACAACTTCATTATAAAGAGGGCCAATCAAACTAAGATTGCTAAATTTAAATATTAGTGATCCATTTCATTCGGATTATTAATAATGAGTACATATTTGAGTACATATTTTATTTTTTGGTTAAATTAAAAATTATAATGTTTAGATTTTTATTATTATTCATCAAATCTGCTTTAATTGATTAATAATTAAAATAAAGAATAGAAGATCATCAAGTTAATTAAAAGAAGCTAAGAAGATGATTATCAAGAACTTCTCTGTTGACTGTATCATGGGAAGAGTTACCTTTCTCATAAAAAAAAAAAAAGCTGCTTTGACAAAGCACAATAGTGTCTCTCATAGCCAAGGGTGGTATTAAAATAAGGCCAGTACCGGCCCCAATGGGGCAGTATTGAAAACAAGGCAGTACCGGCCTAAGGCGGTACTGGGTATATATCAATATTGTAAAACCCCGATTTCCCGCTTCCCTGTTTCAGACAGAAACATTTAAGTTGTCAATGATTTGATGAATGATTTGTGATGATGATGTGATTAAGGGCACATGATTACCCTTGTTTAGTATGATATGTATTTGAATTTGTGAAATTCTCTATCTTGTTTAATGCCTATTTTTGGTGACGGATCGCTTACTAGCGACGGTTTAACCGAGTTATAGGTATTTGATGGAAACAGAATATCTCAAGAGAAGTATCTCCGTAGGGAATATTTTATTTCCCTAAATTTGTTTTAGAATGACATGTTATGATTAGTACGATTGGTTTGAATGAGTTTCGCTCGTTTTAAGTTACGAGCACAATAGCAAAACCTAATTCCCCGCCAAGTTTTAAAAACGAGAAGGCAAGATTATGCTTAAATTCCGAAATCCGTTGTTTCACCGTTTTTCTTTTTTTAATTCTCTCTCATCTATACCTTTTTGTTTACCTTTCTTACACCCTTTTCACTAATCTTGTTTCTCATTGGTCACATGTTCTCTACCCATGTTAATACCATTTCTCTCTCTTTCACTTCACCCTCTTATCATATAATAATCTTATTATCAATCTCTTTATTCATTTATTTTTATAAGACCCCATGCATTATAACACTTTTACTCTTATATATTAATACCAAAAACCACAAAAAATGAGACATATTATCTCACTTCTCTTCTCATTGTCCGTAGCTCTCTTCCCTCTCCACTATTATTATTATTTAATTTCATATATATCCATATAAGACACCATAGTCTTTTTTTTTTTTGGGTATACCAACGGGGCCTAGGCCCAAAAAAGAGAAATTACACAAGATCAACAGAGGGTAGGACCTTTGTATTCTAAGCAAAGGGATTAAACTGGGGTGGGGACTATCCATGAAGGTAAAACCAAACTGACAGGTTAGACTGTATTTAGCTAGCCAATCAGCACAACTGTTTCCTTCCCTATTGATGCAAGTAATCATGGTCTCCCACGGTTTGTTCAACTGCTCCTTTATGTTTCTGCCCAAATTGTCTGTTGGGTTGTTACCCTCCTTCAACCATAACAGTTCTTGAAAAGCCTCAATGGAATCCACCTCAATTATAAGTCTTTTCATTTCCAGATTCTAGGCCATCGATAACCCATTAAGCACTCCCCAAAGTTCTGCCTGGGCAAGTTGGCAAGCTCCCAGATTGGCATGGAATCCACCAATCCATTCTCCCATATGAGTTCTCAATAGGCCACCATGACCAGCTTTAGCTCCTCCATGACTAACTGAGCCGTCCGTGTTGAGCTTTACCCACCCTTGTGCTGGTGGTTTCCACTCCACTTTTGGGCTATAAGAGACATTACTGGCCTTTTTATCTTTGCTGTAGGCTTCCCCTATGCTAGTTACCATACTCTTCACAATGGTGACAACATTCCTGGGTCGACTATAGGGAGGGGAATGTACTTCTTGATTTCTCCATCTCCATATCCACCAGCAAGTAACAAAGAAAACCTACTGCCAGTTTAGACTCATGCAGTTCCCAATAGAATTTGATAAACTAAAACTCACCCAATCTTCCAGATGTGTGTTGTAGAATACGGCTAAGGCTGCAGGGTTTACAAGTGTTGTCCAAGTCTGTGCAACTTTAGGGCGGTCTCTTAGAACATGTAGAATTGTTTCTACATTTTGAGGACAGTGTTGACAATGTGGGTTGGCTCCTAACATTCTGGATTTTATCTGTGCAGTTAGCAATCTCCCATGCATGACTTGCCACATGAAGATTTTAACCCTTTCAGGTCCCTTCCATTTCCATATCTTTTTCCACAAGCTGTCATGAGTTGCACTGCTATTATGGGAAGCTCCATTCATGATATTGTAAGCTGAGGCTATTGTAAATCTCCCACTGGGATTGGGGTTCCACCCAATTGAGTCTTTAACTCCTCATGAGGGGGGTTGTATGGCTCTTATCTTATTAATAATGCTTTGTGGGATTTCATTCTCCATGGCCTGGAAATTCCATTCACCACTGCCAGTAACATAATCAAGCATTGTCTCATATTTTCTTTGGGGTGTGATTGGATTGATGGCAGCTCTTCCCAAACACTCATTGTTTGGGATCCAATTGTCATACCAAAAGGAGGTGTTGCTTCCATCCCCAATAACGCATATGCTGTGCTCCTTCAAGACGGGCCACATTTTGCAAAGTTCTTTCCAGAAAGGGGAGTCAGTGGGCTTATAGTTCAGATCTTGGTCCTGCTGTCTGCTCATCACATACTTATGCTGGAGAACTTGAACCTAAAAGGGAATCTGGCTCCTGCTTCATTCTCCACAAAATCTTTAGAAGGAAGGCATCATTCATGGGCTGGAGCTTCCTCAGACCTATACCCCCTTCAGCTTTCGGTCTACAAAGTTGGTCCCATCCTATGAGATGTATTCTACTATGATCATTATGCTCTCCCCAGATGAAGTTTCTCTGTAATTTCTCCACTACTACATTTCTGTCTATTACCGATGCCCATTTCGATGCCTGGTGAGGAACGAAGGTTTTCGATGTCCAGGGCGTCGATAATTTATGTAAGCGTTGATAATTTTATGAAACAAATTTCTGATTTTCAAAGAGTCATTTTTACCGACGGCCAAGCCATTGGTAAATGCCATTTTCTCATGGACGAAAATTATCGACACCTCTTCCGACGTATCTACCGTCGATGATTTTAGCCTTAAAGTATTATATGAGTTACCGACGGTGGAGACATTGGTAAGGTTATTTCGAATAAAACTAAAATAAAATTATATTTTGTAGTTTTGGATGCCTTGAACGTCGGTAAGTATATTTTCATTATAAAATTAAAATAATAAATTAAATTATTGATTTACCAACGTTGTGAATGTTGATACATTTATCATTTTTTTAAAAAATAAAAATTAAATTAAACACTACCGACGCCTTGAGCGTCGATTTACTCATTAGATTTTTATGGAATTTATAATTAAATTAAAATATTGATTTATTGAGGCTGCGGGTGTCGATAATATATATTTATGGACGTTTATGTATTTTCGACGGGCTTTGGCGTCAGTAAGTTGAAAAAGGAATTTTAAATTATCGCCCTTAATAAGAAAACGATGCGTTGAGCTTCTCTCCCAATCACTTTAGTAGAGAGCCCCTTTTGCTTTGAGACACAACATCTTCAATAATGCCCTAACCTTCTTCCATCCCCTTCATCATCAAGCACCACCGTCCAACATTCTCAGCCCCGGTGAGGTCCTTACCCCCCATCTCCTGGCGGTGTCTCCAGTCAAGCACCACCACCATTCTTCTCCCCGCACACTGCAACAGCTCTACCATTCCTCTCTATTCAAGCTTCAACATCCATTCTGCCATTGAGCCGCTGCACTTTCCACTACTGCATCTTCTGCGATGGCGACGTCCCCAGAACCCATAGCCACCGTTCTTGTTACCAGCTCCCTTCTCCCTTCTGTTTGTTGTCCAGCACATTACTCCTCTATCCCTTCCATTCTACATCACAGATTCTTTCTCCTTTCTTTTAATTGAATGTGGCTATTTTTAAGTTTTAAATTTTACTTAACTTCATTATAAAATTGCTTTTCTGGTTAGGATAGATTAGGTGTGGATTTAATTTTTGTTAGTTTTAGTTGAGCTTGGGACTTCGTAATATTGGAATTGTTAGTTTATGTGTGTTGTACTTTTGGATATTGGTTATTATTTGGTGATAAATGCATCATGTTAGCATAGCTGAAATTCATGCATATTACATGCTTGACATAATGTCTATGAGTAATTTTGACTGTAAAATTCAGATTCATCATGTTTCATGTCATATGTATATATTGTTTGATCATATTTGGGATACTATAATGAATTACTTTGGATAATGTATTATCTAATTGAGATACGATGTTGTTGTCTGTTGCTCTGCTCTTGTTCCCGTTGTTATTGATGCTAATGTTATTGCATTTTTTAAAAAAAAATTTTCTACAACCTCCTCAACTTCTTTTTTTTTTTTTTTTTGCTTGGCCTTTGGCCTACTTGAGGTCATTTGCCTTCTTCATCATCTGTTGTTGCTGGTGCCTTACTAGCGCTGGGAAGGTGCATAATTTACCATGTTTCTATACAAGTTGGTTGAACATTACCTTCCACTGTCATCCTGTTTTGTGCTTAATCAATTACTTTTGCAATTAATTATCTTTCTTCGCTAAGCATGTGTTGTCAAACTACATACAGAGGAAAATGCACAAAAGCTTTGAATTTTTGAAGTAACTACTTGAGACCAATGGGACTTCCAAATTCTTGTAAGTTTAATTAGTCTATTCTCTTTAAGCATTTTACTTTATTGGAACTTGGAAAGTACTTTGTGCCTTACTGTGAGTGGAGAATAAGGTTTAAGAGCAAAGTCTTGTTTAGCTCACTACCTTCAACTCTTATGTCAACAGGATGATCATGTAGAATCAAAAGAGGGGCTCCCAATTAAATGGGATGTTGAGTTTTTTGCTAAAGTGAATGATGGTGTTTGTTTAAATATTGGTTAGTTTCTTCTTTACTTGTTTACAAAATTAGTTCGAAAACTTGTGATCCTATCTCAACGTTAATTATAGGGGTATCAGGACCCTCATATCCTAACTAATCCCATAAATTATAAGATAATATCTCGTGTGTGCCTTTTTACAAAATACAATCTAATTATATGATCTGTATCTTTATCATTTGTAGAGGGAGGTGGAGGAGTGACGGACGCCCCGCGGCCGCTCTCGCGATCGGTTTAGAATTCCTTAGTTTTAGAAACAGGATATCGTTGTAGAGGAATCCAAACCAGCTTTGAGATTAACAACAGGGTTCGTCAACAAGAAAATGTGTCACAGAGCTTGCAACCAGTTAAAGATATCGAGTATTAAACCCGGGTCGTTTTCCCTAGAAATTGAAATATTGTAGCTCGTAAATAGTTGTGAAAATGGGGGTTGCAATTGTTGGGTGTTGGTAACAAGAGCAAAATAAGAAATAGATAGAACTAATGATAATAAAGGGTGCCTGGTCTTGAGTTGAAGTATAATGTGTCCCTATGATCACGACTAATCCCAGTTATGAATGGTTGTCACGCAAGACACAGAGCCCATTCTGTCTAATGGTCGAATGGCTGGAATTAATCCCGTTCCGAATGTCCTAGGCATACACAATAACTTAGAACCGAGGTATTCGGCGAACTTGAATAACCCATCAAGTTCGCGTCGTTAAGGTTCTCCCGTTATTGGCAGGGACGTAGCATTAACGGAACAATTTTAATTCCGGCCTTAACCCATTCTTTTCCTTAGGGACTAGTGGCTAAGATCATCCACACTTCAACCCATGACCAAAGCACAAGAACACTACTCCATATCTATGAGAAACAAAATATCAAACACTTGGTAGGCATAGTAAAAAGACATGGTAATAACAAGAGAAATCAACAAAGCAAGATGATCAATGAAGTAAATAAGCAAGAGAATCAACAATTATCTCTAGTAAAGCAAGTAAATGGCAATAGATAATAAATTCCAACAAGATCAAAGCAAGATAAAAGCAAGATAATAAGAACATAAAAGCAAGAATTGGTAAAGAGATGAAGAACAAGTAAAGATTGTATTAATAAAGCAAGAGTAGCAATTAACAAGAAAGTAAACACTGAAATTAACTAAAAGTTTTGGTTGGTTATGGCTGAAATTGGAAAAAAAATGAAGAACCTAAGAGAGAAAATGAGAGGTATCAAGAACACTCTCAAAAACTCTCTAAACTATCTAAAACTACCAAATGATCATAATGGTGAGTACGCTTGTGTCTTCAGCTGTTCCTCCTTTATATTGGTCGAATTCGGGCCTTCAAAGGGGCTTGGCCCCGGTCCGGATACTTGAAATTCCAATTTTAGCCTTCATTAATTTTCTGCATGACGTTACCGTGTGGTCTCGCGGTCGGTGTTGATGCTAGAGTTGACCTTTGATCGCGCGGTTGCGCGAGTGAGGCGTGCGGCTGCGCGGTGTGGACAGAATCCACCCGAATGGCTCCCAGGGTACTGCGTGATCGTGCGAAGAGGCGCGCCGGCGCGCGGTGCCATGTTCCTCTTATTTTCAGCTTCCTTCTTTCTATCCTTGCTTTCCATGTTCTTCCTAGCCTTCCCTATGCTTTTCTCCATCCA
>JASCZI010242079.1:26485-36695 GCA_036250425.1 Stylosanthes scabra | reverse complement strand
AAAAATTATATTGAAACTTACAAAATATATATATATATATATATATATATATATATATATATATATATATATTAGCAACAAAGCTGGAATAATAAAACATATCAAAATATACTTAATCGCCTATATTGACAAATCTTACACTAATTAATTGATTTATATACTAATCACAATATCTCCCCTCAAGTTGGCAAGTACAAATTGATCATGGCAAACTTGGAAATGAGATTTCTGAATTGCACTGAAGATACCGGTTTGGTGAATACATCTGCCAGGTATTGAGTCCGAACATGTATGAGCTTAATCAATTCAACCACCACCCTTAGCTTTCTGGAACAAAGTGACAATCTATCTCGATATGTTTGGTTCGTTCATGAAAGGTGGGATTAGAAGCTATGTGAATAGCAGATTGCGAGTCACAAAACAACATTGAAGAAGGAATCTCAACTCCAAAATCAGAGAGAAGTCCTTTAAGCCAAGTTAGTTCAGCTGCAACTGCTGCCATGGCTCTGTACTCAGATTCTTATGAGGATCTGGAAACAGTATGTTGCTTCTTGGATCGCCAAGACACTAAAGAATTTCTGATAAAGACATAATAGCCAATGGCACTCCTTCTCGTGTCCGGGCATCCTGTCCAATCCGAATATGCATAAGCCATGAGTCTTAACTCAGACTTAGCAGAAAAAAGTAACCCTTGACCAAATGTGCCCTTCAAGTATCTAAGAAGATGGTTCAAGGCACTTTGATGAGTCGAAGTCGGATTAGAGAGGAACTGGCTAAGGGTGGAAACAACGTATGTGATGCCAGGTCGAGAGAATGTGAGGTACATCAATCTTCCAATCATTAGTCTATAGCTAGCTGGATCAGGAAGAGGTTCACCGTATGACTTGCTCAATCTCAGATTAATTTCATTTGCAAAGAGGCCGACTTAGCTTCAATGAAATTTACATTTTCTAGAATGTTCAAGGTATATTTTCCTCTGGCTCAACACAATGCCTTCGGAATGCCAAGAAAATATTTGAGATCACCTAGAACTTTCAATTTGAAGAGAGATTCAAGCAATTTCTGCACTGTGTAACATTTTTTGCGAAGGACTTGCCAAGATGATGTCATCAACATACACAAGTAGATATACCTTGTAGTTGTCAGTACCATATGTAAACAAAGAATAATCCCTCTTGGATTGTTTAAAATTGTGGTAAGCAAGGAAGTGGAGAACTTGCAAAACCACTGCCTTGAGGCTTGCTTCAAGCCATATATTGACCTATTCAGTCAACACACCATATTTGAATTTCCAGATTTGTAACCACGGGGCAGATCTAGCCTCCATGTACACTTCCTCAAACAAATCGTCGTTCAAAAAAGCGTTGTTGACATCCATTTGTAGCAAGTGCCATTTGTGGATGGCAACTAAGGATAGCAACATTCGAACCGTGGTGAGTTTTGCTACTGGAGAAAAGAGTATCCTTATAATCGATCCCAACTTGTTGAGTGTAACCTTTCGCAACCAAGCGAGCTTTGTATCTTTTAATCGAACCATCAGCCTTACACTTCACTTTGTACACCCACCTACACCTGATTGTGTGTTTCCCTGTTGGTAGTGGCACCAATGTCCAAGTGTTGGTGGATTCCATGGCTTGCAACTCTTCATCCATGGCTTGCAACTCTTCATCCATGGCATTTCTCCATTCCGGGTACTTCACAGCTTGATGAAAGAAAGTTAGTTTGGGGATAACTGCAACATTAGCTACAAAACAATTGTGGATTTTGGATAGACGGGTGAAATGGTGACATTGATAATCTTGAAGGTGGGGTGAGGGTTTGTAGAGACTAGAAGATCTCCTAAGTTGTAGTATAAGGTCAGGGAGTAAAGAGTTGGGTATCGGGGTGGTTTAGGGAATTTTCTGGAGTAGTAGTGGGGTTGTTAATGGCTGGAGGTGGTGTAGTTATATATAGGTGGGGCTAGATTTTGAGATTCTAGACAATCAGGGAGGGTATGAGGGATAACAATATCTGAAAAATTGTCAATGATAAAGGAAGGGGTGGTTGACAATTTGCTAAAAAGGAACTCATCTTTAATGAATGTGACATCCCGAGAAATGACGCATTTCTTATTGTTCAAGTCATGTAGCTTATAACCCTTGTACCTGGAAGGATATCCAACAAAAACAGCTTTGATTTCCTTCGGAGTAAACTTGTTTCTTTGAGACATCGCAAAGCCTCATAATCAGGTTGCTTGAGGAAGAGTTTCTCATAAGGAGTACAATACTAAAGAGTGGGACTAGGAAGTCTATTTACCAAGAAAGTAGTTGTTAGTATGCATTCTCCCCAGAATTCTATTTCCACTTTGGATTGGAAGAAGAGGTCTCTTGCTACATGAAGCAGTTGTTGGTGCTTCCGTTCTACAACTGAATTTTGCTCAGGTCTCTCCACACATGAGAATTGATGCAGTATTCCTTTCGAGAGCAAGAAATCACTGAGTGCAAGTTCTTTTGCATTGTCAGTTCTAGCCTGTTTAACTTTAGCACTAAACTGTGTTTCCACCATGTTAATAAAATTGATGAGAGTATGAGTAGCATATGATTTCTGCTTTAACAGAAAAGTCCATGTGAATCTTGAAAGATCATCAACAATAGTAAGAAAATACCTCATGTTATTATAGGTTGGAACCCGATAAGGCCCCCAAACATCACAATGAATCAACTCAAAGGCAGAAGTACACAAATGATTATGTGACTGAAAAGACAAACATCTAAGCTTAGCTAATGGACAAACTAGACACTTGGAGTAATTGTACCCGATTGGTTTGGAAGACAAAATGGGATTGAGTTTATTCAAAACTTTTTCAAAAGTGTATCCTAATGAAGCATGCCATATATCACCATTACAGGAAGAAACCAAATGATAAGAATCAGTGACAGACGCAAATTCTAGCACAAAGAGGTCATCAATCTCATCACCTCTGCCAATCACCTTCTTGGAGGTCTTGTCATGTATGATAAATGATAGGTCAGTAAAAAACACAGTGCAATTGGACAATTTTAGTAAAGAATTGACTGAAATCAAGTTGATTCTAAAAGAAGGAATGAAAATGACATTGTGAAGGGTTAGATGAGGATTAAGAACTATCTTTCCAATAGCTAATGCACGGATTCTTATTTGGTCAGGTAAGGCTACATAGTGGTTTTGTAGTGGCTTAACATCCAACAGAAGGGTATAAGAGTTGGTGATGTGAGTAGTAGCCCCTGAATCTATGATCCAGGATGTGGAATTTTTCTTGAGTCAAATACGATAAGAAAAAAATTTCACCTGCACAAATCTTAGGTTCAATGTCTTGTAATGCTTATTGTGTCTAAAGCAATGCCATAAGCTGGTTGTACTGTGCAACAGTAAGAGAAAAATCAACATGTTGTTGAGTTTCTTTAGCATCATGGTTTGAATCCAGTTGAGCTACATGATCACTACAACACTGAAGCTATGTACCGACGGCTATGGGGACACGGGCCCTATCGACAACTTAGCCGTCTATAATAATATCAAGGCCGTTGGTAAAATTATACATTATATTAACGTTAAAATGGCGTTGTGTACCGACGGCTAAGTCGACTGTAGGCCGTCGGTAATATTAGAACTAATTTCGTTCCAATCAACGCGACGACGTCTTAATTATACTGACGGCTCACGCTGAGCCGTCGACGATGACGTCGTTGCGATATATAAAAAGTTTGCTTATATTACCGACGGCTAAGCCATCTATAACTTAATTCTTGGTGCCATTGTTCTTGTTTTGAAAGTAACCAGGAGGGTAGCCGTGTAGTTTATAACATTTATCTTCGGTATATATCCCAAGAAACTACAATGAGCACATTGAGGGCGATCTTTCTTCCCCTTTTTGCTTGGAATTAGAAGAGGGCATAGGCTTTGGTGACTACTTCACTGCAAAAGCCATGTGTTGATTCAGTTGAGGTGTAGTAAGTGCACGTTGTTTCTCCTTCTGCTGTACTAAAGAGAACACCTTGCCAATTGGGGGAAGAAGATCGGAGAGCAAGATCTGACTTCTCACATTTGTCAGATTGTCATTGAGTCCCATAAAAAATAGCATCCATATTCTTGGTCAAGGTATGCTTGTAATGGCTTTGCACCTCCACAAGAACAAGTAATTAAAGTCTTGAAAGTATTCAATTCTTCAGAATCTTTAATTTGGTGAAGTATTGAGAAATAGTTAAAGAACCTTGTTGTAGTGTCACGAGCGACTTCTTCAGCTCAAAGATTCAAGGTGCATTACTTTGAGAAAAAAAGTTTCTAGATCCTGCCAGCGTAAATGACACTAGCAACAATAGCCTTTGAAATTGAATTCAGAAACCAAGTCATAACGATATCGTTCGTGCATTGCCAAGTTTCTGCAAGAACAAGGTGTAGAATTGGATCGAGCTTGGTGAGTGAACCATCAATGAACCCTAATTTGCACTTTCCACTCAACGCAAAACGCATGGAACGACACCAATAAAGAGGCATATTGTCTTCTTGGAGGGGTTGCGAGACAAGAACTAATCCGAGATGATCACCAGATTGAAGTAAATACGCATCATGAATTGGTGCGGTTTGCAGGGGACGCATCTGAGTATGCTCTGAAATTTGTATATCTTCTGAAGTAGTTGACATGATTACTCAAGAGCTTGAAGAAAAAGAAAATGAGAAAGATCAATTCAAACAGAATCGGAAAAGAAGAAAAATGAATCAAGAAAAATGGTTGAGAAAATCAGGGAAATTTGACTTTTTCGAGAAAGTGGTTCACGAGAGAAAGAAGAGAGCGATAGCATGGAGAAAAATATCATCTGATACCATATTGAGAAATGAGGAATGAATTTCGTTAAAAAATTAAATTACAACTTACAATAGCATCTATATATATATACACACACACACATTAGCAACAAGCTGAAATAATAAAGCATATCAGAATATACTAACCGTCTATATTGACACATCTAACACTAACTAACTGATTTACATACTAATCACAATAATAGTCAAGATCCTTTTTCAAGACATGTTTTCTTTCGTCCATCTTTGTTCTCTTTCTTTCCTCTCTGCTCATCATGTTCGTAAGGGTATGTAGTTTAAGTAAATTTGATAGGTGTGATCTATTGCTTGAAACATGGGATTGAAATACATGTATGTGGTTGTGCTGATAAATCTTTCATTTGAACATAAAATTTCTCGAATTGTAATCTGAATCAATATTGCATTAGACTTAAAGCATAGATACGATATCGTGGTGATCAATTTTGTATTGGTGAAAATTCGAGTCTTATAACATAGACTTATACGCATGACAACATACTTGAAAAAATTCGATATTTTCTCGGAGGAAATAATTTAAGGCGAATTCCATCTTGTGAGTGTTGTGCGCCACTACAAGAAATATATATGCCTTGTGGACACCCTTTTTTAATCACTCTTTAAAAACATGTCTAAAGGGATAAACCGATACACTTCTATGACATTTGATCTTATCTTTTATGATTGTAAAACGTGGTGATATAGGATAATTAACACATTTTAAAAGCCAAACCCCTGTTTTTTTTTTCTTAATAAGTTGTACTTGTTTAAGGTTAATTTACCCAACTGCTTCCCCCACCAGAGTAGAAGCATCGCCTCCCTCAGCGGCCACAGGGCCTCCCAACATGATCGGCACACCGTCAACGCCGCCTACAGTTTTGGGTTATCGAACGACACCGCTATCTTCACCATCACTTCGTACAAAAGCGTCGAGAAGCAAGCACCTATGTTAGGAAGGTCCAGCCAGCAAGGGCGGAGGGTTCCAGTGGAAGCAGCGACGACAAAAACAAGTGTGTTTGGCGGCTGAGGAAGAGAATGGGGTGTCTGTTGAGAAGGGGAAAGAGGAGAAGGTGCGTGACCATGTTCAGTGCTTCATTACGGGCCAGTAGTGGTGGAGGGTGAGCAGTGGACAAGGGGGCGATGGCGGTGGAAGGAAAAGTGAGTGGGTGAAATAGCATTGAAGACAAAAGAAGGAGGAGGATGATGATAGTAGAGGATAGAGAAGAAGGGAAGAAAAATGGAAAAAGAGAGCTAGGGTTAAAGGATAAATGGTAAAAATGATAATTTTAAACAGAACTGATACTTTAGAGATTATTTTAACCAAAAAATATTTGGATTTGACTTTGACCCCAAACCTTAAAAACTAAAAAAACAATTATCCCTATGACTAACTACTATAGTTTAATTTAACTTAAATCTCTCAAAATTCATTCTTATTTTACAATTTGAATAATTACTCGGTGGCCATTCAAGTGAGCTAATTATGAAAATGCATCCTTCTTTTTTTATTAATTGAAAAATCGAACGAATTGAATCGGTCCAGTTTTTCTTATTTGTTTTGGTTTGGTTGGTTTCAGATAAAAATCTAAGCAAACTGAACCGAATTATTTATGTAATATTGAATCTCGGATGACTTTTCTCCCAAAAATCGAGTCATACCGCACCCCGACCACTCCTATATATCTATAATGACTCATTTATTTTAACAACAATGAATGAATATCAAATAAAAACATTTTGAGTCGTTTTAGTTGTTTTTATTGTCTCTTAAATATTTTTCATCCAATAAGACACAATTTGGAATTGAGTATGTTCATTGTAAAAAACACGTTAATTGGGAATGTTATATGTATGAAGTTATGAATGTTATGAGTATGAAATTATAGATGTTATAAGTGTATATATATATTTGAAATAGACGTTACTAATGAAAAGAAATATGATTAAAAATTATAAAACAATAAATTAAAAAGTTAGGCATATTATGTTTAAGAGAAATTTCATAAAAGGAAAAAAATATTAGAATGGTTGAATAGGTAAACATAGGTTTTAAATGAAATAAAAAATATAATTAAAAAACATCAAGGAAAAAATGAAAAGGCAATGTCCTAGAAAAAATCTAATTTTCAAATTTAAATATTTATATCTAATATTTTTGTTTAAAAATAAATCAAAATAAATTATAAAATAATATAAATTATAAATGCAATTATTATTAATATTATTATTATGACGAGAAAAAAAAAACAATTGCGACGCTTTGAAAATGTGGACAAAAGCATAGCCTCAGACATTTGGTACATGTATACTTTGTCTAATAATAGAACATAAATAGATTATTTTACGTGTATATTTGAGTCATTAAAAAATTTATATGTATTTTTATTCAATTTATAATAATTCATATGTACTTTTATTCATCTTTCCTTTATTTTAGAAAAAAAAGTTCACATAAAAATTTTTACACTCTTCTAAATAGATGATGACGTATGCACATTAATTAAAATGGCTATTTATTATAATAAAAGTAGTAATGGAATCACATAAAATTGACATACATATGAAAAATCTAAAAATGACACACATGCCAATAAAAAAACAGATAAAGTAAAAATATAACATAATCAAGAAGCATTATTTTATAATTTAAACAGACATATAAACGTAAGTCTTTCAATCTTGATGATCTCCAAGATTTGTAAGGAGCTCGTTCATAATAATGTTGAATTTGTCCATTTGACTAGTTTCAAGAGCAATTCCAACTTCAACTCCACCTTCTATGTCCTTGCAAGGAGAGAGGGAGAATATTCCTGGATAATTTACATGAAGTAATTCATTCAATTTGGGCTTTCCCCACCCAAAATCAATCTCATACGAACCAAACTTTGGTGAACCTGTAATGGTCAATACACGCTCACTTAATTCTGTTGTATCATTACTTGAAGTAATTGAAATGAGTGTTTCAACACCTTTATAAGGTTCCGATTTTAATTCTTTAACTTTGCTTCCAATAGCAATAGCTGCTTCAAAAATACCATTTTTCCCCTCTAACTTGCTCCTCTTGATTGTTACTAAGGCAGCAGCCAAACAATTCCCAAAGTATGTTAACGGTATTTTCAATTCACTAAGGTACATACAATTTGCCAAGATAAGAAAGTATAATTCCTCATCATCTTCAACACCAACTTGTGTTAATTTTGATTTAACATTAGAAACCCAAATCAGAGAGCATGTCAACACAAATGATGATAGGTGTAATGATGTCCCTAGACCAAGGCTTTGGCACTTCATAGACACTAATTTCTTCAAATTTGTAACATGGTCATGCCTTAACACAATAGTTTGTCGTACCATGTTGTTAGGAATAACCATATTCATGTGATCTATTCTATTATTTAAGGGCATGTTCCACAATTTTTCTAAGAAAATAGACTTAAACTCATTTGGGTCACCGATTTCATCCCTGGAAAGTGATGGGAAAGAAAGTAAGCCCTCATGGGAAGAAAACATGTGCATGTCCTCTTTTAGCGTACAAAGTGAAGACCAAAACTTGAGGAAATCATGAAAGGATTTTCCGTCGGCAACAACATGGCTATAATGGCAGCATATGGTGAAACCGGAATTCGAAAGTATGGTGACTTGAATTGACATAGGAGACATCAACATGGTACCATCTTCTAAGGTATGTGGTGAGGGCAAAATAGGAACAAAATCATCCAAAGATTTGACATTTTTTGGTGTGTGAGATACGAGGGTGTTGAGATTTGTGGTGGAGTGGGCAACTATAAAGGGAAGAGTGTCACCTTCAGAGTAGAGAATGTGAGGGGTTTGTGGCTTTGGAGGGAAAATTATGTTAGAAGAGAAAGGGAAAAAGTGTTTGAGAGCAAGAGAAAGTGATTGCTTGAGATTTGGAAGTACTTTTTCAAGGAATTGTGTTTTAGGGTAAGGGAAGTCATAATAAAAAATGCGTTTACATGATATAGTAGGACGACATAGCCATGGGAGGTCAAAGAAAGAAAGAGGAACAACGTTTGGAGAAGAGATAGAACTTGGTAGAGGACCAACTTGGCATTTTTCTATCAAATTCACTTTGTGCTCATATTGATTCTTCACCTTGTTATCCATGAGATTAAGGAAAGTTGAATCCAAAGAGTATTAGTGTTTAAGAATGGATGAAAGAAAATGTTTGAATAATGAGTATGCAAGATGAGAATAGATTAATGGAGACATTTTCTCTTTAAATAGACCAATACTCATATATATAGTGAGGTGAATGTATAGGCTTTAGAATGGACAAAACTAATACTCCAGTACAGAATTTAATTGTATGGAATATAAAGAGAAAAAGAGACACATTTAGGATGAATACGTATTCTACTCTTTTGTTAGACCCACCATGCTTTGTGTTCAAATTATCAGCAAACTCCAAATTTTGCCAGGAGCAAGCTAAAAAAAAATTATAAAATAAATATAATATTAATTAAAGTCACATTTTATACGCTGACGTCTAATTACTTTATAAATTTCTTTGTTATCTAATTTACTTTAAAAAAAGCTTGTAACAGACGGAAGAATTATATTATAATTTACGATAATAGTTTTTAATTTAACAATAATTTGGAAAATTTTATTTTAAATAAAATCTTTTAATGAAATGATGCGCGGACAAGTTTTTTTTTTCTTTTAACGAAATCCAACCAAATTTGATAATAAGACTTGGTGCACGGATGAAGAAGAGTAATGAGAATGAGGTGTTTCATCAATTTGGTTGGACTAATTGATTGATTAAAAAACCTTTTCATATATCATTACTCAAGATTTTGTACATAAAACAATGTTGGTAATAGTCAATATTGTTATAACTGGAGTTATAATATTATTTTTCGAAGATTTTTTTATTTTAACCTCAAGAATATGATTACGAATTTAAAGCTGGAAAACCTTAAATAGTGTAAAAACTTAATTATATATGGGGAATTTGGTAAAATTATAAAGGAAAAAGAAGTAATTTACTTATTTTTATTTTAATCATAAAAATGTTGTTAGGGTTTATAGAATATTTTAAAAAATACTAACAATTATGCCAAAGATTAAACATTAAAGCTATTAAAAGAAAAAGAACTTAAAAATAGTTATTGTAGTTGAATCGAAATAATATTATTACAACTCATGATATAAGAGTATTGAATATTATCAACATTATCTTATATACAAATAAAATGATTCAGTCAGAAAGGTTGTTTCGAAAATATTGTTAAATTAAAAGGGTTATAGTAAAATATATAATATAATTCTTCTGTAATACAAGTTGTTTAAAGTAAATTAGACAACATAGAAATTTATAAAGTAATTACATGTCAATTATATTTAT